>JAJPUD010004162.1:75068-93222 GCA_023553655.1 Myrmecobius fasciatus
TATATACATACATATATATATATACACATACGTATATATATGTATACACACACACACATATATATATACATAGAATAAAGTAATTAAGGCAGAAAAGGTAAAGTGAAGGTTAAAGGATAAGGAGACGAAGATCATCACATAGGAATAGCAAAGGACAAAACTTTCTTGCAAGGGGAGGAGAAGAGATGACAAAGGAGTCACCCTAGCTGGGAGAGCAGGGGATTTTCCTTAAAATGAAAAAATAAAAGAAGAAGAGAAATCCTATTTAAAATAGCTGTAGATAATATAAAATATTTGGGAGTCTAGAACATTATTAAATGCAAAATGGATAACTTCAATTACATTAAATTAAAAAGGTTTTGCAGAAACAAAACCAATGCAGCCAAGAGTAAACAGGAATCAGAAAACTGGGGGGGGTATTTATATCCAAGGGTCCTGATAAAGTCCTCATTTCTAAAATATATAGAACATTGACTCAAATTTATAAGAATACAAGCCATTCCCAATCGATAAATGGTCAAAGGACATGCACAGACAATTTTTAGGTAAAGAAATTAAAGTCAATTCTGTAAAAATGCTCTAAATCACTATAGATGGGAGAAATGCACAGTAAGACAATTTTTTTAAACCATTTTACACCTCTCAGATTGGCTAAGATGACAAGAAAAGATAATGATAAATGTTGGAGAGGATGTGGGAAAACTGGAACACTAATGCATTGTTAATGGAGTTGTGAACTGATCCAACCATTCTGGAGAGCAATTTGGAACTATATCCAAAGGGCTATTAAACTATGTGTACCCTTTGATTCAGAAGTGTTTCTACTGAGTCTGCACACAAAGACCTTATAAAAAGGGAAAAGGAACTATGTGTGCAGAAATGTTTGTTGCAGCCCTTTTTGTAGTGGCAATGAATTGGAAAGTGAGTGGATGCCCATCAGTTGGGGAATAGCTGAATAAGTTATGGTATATGACTGTAATGGAATATTATTTTTCTATAAGAAAGGATAAAC
The DNA here is from genome assembly GCA_023553655.1 of Myrmecobius fasciatus. NCBI lineage: Eukaryota > Metazoa > Chordata > Mammalia > Dasyuromorphia > Myrmecobiidae > Myrmecobius > Myrmecobius fasciatus. The sequence goes on from JAJPUD010004162.1 coordinate 76,081, forward strand.
AGACTGATTTCAAAAAAGTCTGGAAAGACTTGCATGAACTTATGCTGAGTGAACAGAGGAGAACCAAGAGATCATTGTACACAGCAACAAGATCATCAATTGTGATGGGCTTTGCTCTTTTAAACAATGAGATGATTCAAGGCAGTTCCAATAGATTTGTAATGGAAAGAGCCATCCACATCCAAAGAGAGGAATATGGAGACTGAATGTGGATCAAAGAATAATATTTTCACTTTTTGTTGTTGTTGCTTGTTTGTTTGCTTGTTTTTTGTGTGTATTTTTCTTTTATCTTTTGATCTTATTTTTCTGGTGCAGTATGATAAATATGGAAATACATTTAGAAGAACTTCACATGTTTTAACGTATATTGCATTGTTTGCTGTCTATAAGAGGGGAGTGGACAGAAGGAGGGAAAAAATGGAGCATAAGGTTTTACAAAAGTGAATGCTGAAAATGATCTTTGCATGTATTTGGAAAAATAAATAGCTATTTAGAAAAAAAGACTTGGAAATACCCTAAAAAACTTAGCAAAGGTGTGGGGGAAAAACCCTTACTGATATCTACCATTTGCAAAACTGGGAGTTTCTACACTGAATATGGGGGAAATGAAAAGTTTAAAAAGTCACCAATTGCCTGCTTCCCTTGTTCTCTGTTATGCTTGCCTGTTACATATGACCATAGTCATTGCCCCAAAATAAGTGACTGCTCTATTGTTTCTGCAAATAGGTAAATGCTGACTTAGTGTTTTGTTCTTCCCAGGTTGTTTTTGCCCAGTGTTCCCTGTGTTAACATTCCTATGTAGGAATTATGCATATTGGTGCCATCCATATAAAGGAATCTACATGTCTAAAAGAACTTTCCATTGAGGAAAGGGAGTTCAGTATGTGACCTGTGATTCAGTCTGAGTCCTTAATTCTTAGCTAGGAAATTCTTGTCACTGTGTACATCAGGAACTTTCCTATAACGTGATCTCTTGGAGAGTTTCCTGGGGCACCGAGAGGCCAAGTAATATGCCCATGAATAGATAGGCAATCAGGACTTGAACCTGGATTATACTGATGGTATAATTCTCCCCCATCTACTACTACTACTACTACTACTACTACTACTACTACTACTACTACTATTACTACTACTACTACTACTACTACTACTACTACCACTACTACTAATACTACTACTACTACTAATACTACTACTACTACTTGTACTACTACTACTACCACTGCTAATACTATTACTACTACTACTATTATTACAACTACTGCTGCTGCTGCTACTACTACTACTACTACTACAACAACTACCACCACCACCACCACCACCACTACTACTACTACAACTACCTCCACCACCACCACCACTACTACTACTACTGTTACTACTGTGACTACTGCTGCTGTTGTTGCTGCTGCTGCTGCTACTAATATTAGTACTACACAAACACCTATCTATCTAAATATATACATATGTACATATATATAATACACACTTATAAATAGATGAATAGATAGATAGATTATAAAAGGGAAAATAATTGTGAATGGACTAGTCATTTCCCTGATAGAAAGAATTCCTAGGTGAGAAAACTTCCCCTTCTACCAGTGCAGGTTGAAGTCTTCTTTTTAACTGGCAATCCTAGAGAGTTTCCTAGAATCAAGAGTTTAAATGACTTGCACATAGCCAATATGTATCAGAGAGAAAATGAACCCAGATTTTCCTGGTTTTGACACGAGCTTTCTATCTACTATATCTCTTTCTCTGTTTTTCTCTCTCTCTCCTTCCCTCTCTCTCTTTCTCTACACACACACACAACATATATAATATATACATGTGCATATATAATCTTAAATATACCATACAAATTATGTATAATAATCTTCCCCATCTTTCCCCTTCCACTTGAGGGCAGGAATAGTTTGGTTATTTTGTATCCATATTTGCAACAGTAAACATGGTAGGTGATACCTAATAAACACTTTAAAATGTACAATGAATTGAATTGCTAGAGCACTGAAGTGATTTTTCATACTGGAAGGTTCACCGACTCATATGCATTTTAAGGCTGGCCATGCTGCAGTCAATCTCCTTCTCCCAGCTCGCCAAAATACCCATCATTTGAAGTTACTGCCCCATCCCTTTTCTTCTTACCTATTAGGACCTCTCTACATAGGTGGGTTAACATAAAGCCATATGAGCTAGGATCTGCTGAATAAAGCCCCTACTATCATTAACCTCTATGGGTTTCATGAGGTGGCAAGCAGTGCCCTGTTTTCAATAAGCTAAATACTTTCCTAACTGAGCAGTCTTTATGACAATTTAATTTTAGATTTTCCCTCTTAACTGATTTCCTTGATAATCCAGGCTTACCAGCCACTGTTCTGTCGTCACACGGGAACATGCTCCAGATGTTGACTCAGAAAAGTGAGTCAACTCTGGGAAAATGTCTGCTGGGACGTCATTTCCTGACCAATGACTGCGCCCAGCCTTGAGCTGGATGTCATAGAATGATGCTGTGGAGTAAGTGCTAATTTTGGAGTTGAAAGACCCAGGTTCAAATCTCGGCCCAGACACACTTCCTGTATGTTAATCAATCAACAAATAGTATTTAAAAGGCTACTACACACCAGGAATTGTGTTAGCTAGGAGATGAGGATATGAAGAGAAAACAATCTTTGCCTTCTCTGGACCTCTGTTTTCTCTGTAAAGAACCTCCTCTTATTTGTCTCAAAGGTCTTCTAGTTAGAAATTTTCTTATCTTATTGCTTTAGTCTTTTCTGTGTTAGGATCTCTCTCTCCCTTAAGTCTCTCCCCACTCCATTGTATCCCTCATTCAACTCTCAAAATGAGAGTTGAAAAATCAAAAGTGCAGGTCTGACTATGTCACTCCTCTACTCAATAAATTCAATGACTATTATTATTCCAGTGGCTCCCTAGGAGTGTGATAAGAATACAGTATTGCTCATTTACTTTCTTTTTTTGATCTGATTTCTTTTGTGCAGCAAGATAATTGTATTAATTTGTTTATGCATATTGGATTTAACATATATTTTAACATGTTTAACATATATTGAATTGATTGCCATCGAGGTTGAGAGGGAAGGAGGAGAAAATCTGAAACAGAAGGCTATGCAAGGGTCAATGTTGTCCAATTATCTGTGAATATATTTTGAAAATGAAAAGTTTTATTTTAAAAAAAAGAATATGGTATTAACTCATACAGTTTTGTAGCTGCACTGTCCCAAAGTCATGGGACTGCCTTTACAAGATCAAACTAGTGTTTCTAAGTCAAGGAGAAAAGTGGTAAAGTGGGCACTTCAGTTAAATCTAGGTCATTGCCATTTCATAGCATTCAGTACTGTTTTGTTGTTAGGTTTTGCATCAGCTCCTATGAGACTTGTCATGTTGCTCTGTATTCATCATAAGTCATTATTTCTTACAGTGAATGAAATGTATATTAATTTTTAAAAATTGTTTAATGATTCCCTGAACTGTGGGCATTTATTTGGTTTAGATTTTTGTGCTTCAATAAAAAATTGCTGCCACATATGTTTTATTATCCAAAGAGACTTTCTTTTTGTCATTGACCTCCTTAGGGAATCTACTTAGAAATGGTGTAAGTCAGAGGCTAAGAACATTTCACCCACTATCCTTTCAAAATTACAATTTGCTTTCCAGGAATACCAATTCATAGCTCCAGTGAGAATGAATTTATGCAACCCCTTCAATGAAAAATATAAATGATTCCCTTTGGGCATCTTTACTAATTTTCCCGGTGAGAGGTGAAATTTGGGGTTTGTTTTGATTTGCATTAATCTTTTTATTAATGACTAGGAGAATTCCTTTATGTAATCCTTATAGTTTCTTCTATTGAGAACTGATTTCCCATATACTTTGGCCACATTATTGTGTACTTGATTATAATTTTATAAGTTTTCTTCTTTTGCTATATTTCTTGAATATCAGGCCTTTACATGGATATTTCATGCAAACTTTTTTTTTCTACTGACCAACTTCCTTTCTTGTCCTAATTCTATTTTTTTCAAGAAAAAGTTATTCTGACTATGATATGATATATTCCAACCTTAGCAGAGACTAACTGAGCACCCTTTGAGCTAACCAAAGGGGAATCAGTATTTTATATAATTAAAATAGTCAATTTCATTTTTATAATCCAATAAATTCCTTTTTTTAAACAAATTAATTCCTAAGTAGAGCTGTAAAAATGCTATCTTTTAATTATGAGCTTCAATATTCAAGTCATATACCTCTTTTGAATTTATTATGTTATATAGTGTGAGGCGATGGCATAAACTCATTATCTGCCTGTTTTCCAATCTTTCCAGCAGTTCTTATGAATATGGAATATTGTCCTAAATAGCTTATATTTTCAGGCCTATCAGAAATGGAGTTGGATTATTTCAGATTTTTTTCTAGATTGTTTCACTGATCTACCTTTTCTATTCTTCAATCAAGAGCAAAAATGATTACTGCTTTATAATATAGTTTAAATTCTGGAAGTGCAATAGCCCCTTCTTCAGTCCTACTTCTCTCATTATTTCCCCTGATTTTCTAGCTATTTTATTTTTCCATATGAATTTTATTATGATTCTGTTTATTTCTGTATAGTATCCCCTTGGTAGCTCGATTTCTTTGGCAGAAAATCTATAAATTTATTTCAATATGAAAGTCATTTTTATTACATTGGCACAGCCCAGTCCTAATTAACTCAACTTTAGTCTAAGTTGGTTCTCTTTTACTTAAGGAGAATTTTGTAATTGTAACTATATAGGTCATACATGTCCCATGGTAGGTTGAATCCCAAGTCTTTTATGCATTTTATAATTATTTTGAATGGGACTTTCCTTTCTTTTAGAACATTTATTGCTGGGAAGATCAGAAAAGTTGCCCTTCAGGAGGTGGATATCATCCTCAAAAAAGATATGCTCTACTAATGTTTTGTTTTGGTACTTTGTGGTAGAACAAAGTTGGCCCTGGGTAAACAAAAATTATACCATCCAACCTCTAGCAGGTTTTAATAAATCTGAAAAGTTTCAAGTGTGCCATGGATAAAATTGTCTCATTTTGGATTATTTGTCTATTGTCCACAACCCCAGATTTCTTCAGTTCAGAGAGAAGTGTCACTGGGCTGGCTACAGGGACATGACCATTTTGGCCATTGACATCCTAGAAGACCATCTATTGAGTTATAAGAGGTTGTATCCCTGAATATAATAGGATCATGGAAGTAGAGATGAATGAAATCTCAGATGCTCTGTGGTATAATCCCTTCATTTCACAAATGGGGAAACTGAGGCCCAGAGAGTTGAAGTGACTTCATAAGATCATCTGGCATGAATCTCAGAGGCTGTTTAAAAAAAAGAAATAACTTTCCAAATTCAAAAAGGTTTCAAAGGAACACTTGAATTCATGCCCTTTGACTCCAGGCTCAGTTCTTTTTCCACTCTACCTGTTGCCAGGTGGAAGGAGTACTTAGACCAATTAAATAGCAAAAATTTGAAGTATTGAATGAGGAGTAAATCTAAAGTTATTAAAGAGGGGAAAGAGAGTTTTCCAGATGAAGGAAAAGTGATGAGCTAAGGTATAGTGAAAGGGGAGAGGAGTGAGGGAAGTTGGATTAAATTACCTCTTCATTTTATAGGTCCTAAGAGTAACTCACCCATTGTCACATAGGTAATAATATTCCTGAAATCTTCCCTCTTTCACTTAAGTAATATTAGAAAGGCAGGCATACATGCATGTCTGTTTTTGTGTGCATATTATGATATTCCCAGGCTAATATTTCAACAGTGACCCTGACAAGGTGGTTAGTTCCCTTGGGGCTCATACATCTGACCTCCCGCATTTTCTCTCTATTCCCTGCAATTAGTACATGCTTTTTGACAAAGCTGGGTTTTTACCTGTAGAGAATGAAAACCATGGGCTCCTTCTAGATCTGAGCTGACACTTAGACCCAATTTGAGTCTGTACTTAATGCCCCTTTTAAATCCTGAACTTGCTTTTGTGGATTATTATTATTGAACAATGACATCATAGAAGATGGAGTTTTCCCAATAAATACTTGGATTAAATTAGGGTCTGATGGGAGAAATGGAGGGAGTAAAAATCAAGTCAATACACAATCATCCACATCCCATAGAAATCTTTATTCTCTTCTGGGAGAGAGAATAAATATCTAGAGAAGATACCATCTTGGTCCTCCTGGAGTCTGTAGCCTGCTTGTCTTTGAACAACAGAATTCTCGTATCCCAGGATCTCATTTTGGCTGTGTAGCCCTAGGAAGGTCACCGTGACCCTGTTTGTTTTACAGATGCTGAAACAGCTGGATGCTGCCTTAACTAATCAATCAAGAAACACTTCTCATGGACCTACTATGTAACACTCCCTGACTGTGTTAGGTGTTAACAATTCAAAAATCTGAAGGAAATAGACTTTGACCTCCAGGAGATTATATTTCAAAGACCTTTGAGGTCATCTATTACACAATAACTTTCTGCACACTCAACATTATCTCACTAACACCCTATTATTTGCAGAACTGGTGTGTGTGTGTGTGTGTGTGTGTGTGTGTGTGTGTGTGTGTGTTTTGTTTTGTGAGGGAGTATTTGCATGATCCATGATTTTATCAGGATAGAACAAATTCCTTTTATAGATGAACAAGACATCTGTAACTCATCATCCTACAAAGCTGCTAAGTCTAAGAGAGATTCAATGATTTGCCCAAACAGTTAGTATGTGTCAAATAGAATTTGAATTCAGGGCTTTCTAACTTCAAGATGGCCTTCTGTACACTACAAGAACCTATCTCCACTTCTCAGGATCATAACTTTTTTTTTTTTGTTTGTTTGTTTTGTTTGTTTTTTTTTCTTTATTTTTTTTTATTATTTTAAGCTTTTTATTTGTATAACATATGTATGGGTAGTTCCCCAACCTTGATCTTTACAAAGCTTTCCAATACAAATTTTACCCCCAGTCCCCTCCCCTCCCCCAGATGGCAGGAAGTCCACTACATGTTAATAATGTTGAAATGCTTGAGAAGTTATGCAAGAAAAATCCTATCTACAAGAAAAAAAAGAATCAGAGAAAGGCAACACAATGCAAGCAAATGTCAGTAGAGATCATGAAAATGTTATGTTGTGGTCCATATTTCATGTCCCTCTTTCTGGGTGTATATGGTTTTCTTCAGTGAACAACTGGAACTGGTTTGAGACAATTCTTTATTGCAGAGAGCCATGTCCATCAGAATTGATCATCATGTAATACTGTTGTTGCTGTGCATGATGATCTCCTGGTTCTGCTCGTTTCACTCAGCATCAGTTCATGCAAGTCTCTCCAGGCCTCTCTGAAATCGTCCCGCTGGTCGTTTCTTACAGAACAATAATATTCCATAACATTCATATACCATAATTTATTCAGCCACTCTCCAATTGATGGGCATCCCTTCAGTTTCCAGTTTCTAGCCGCTACAAAAAGGGCTGCCACAAACATTCTTGCACATGTGGGTCCCTTTCCCTCCTCTAAGATCTCTTTGGGATATAGGCCCAGTAGAAACACTGCTGGGTCAAAGGGTATGCACAGTTTGACAACTTTTTGAGCATAGCTCCAAATTGCTCTCCAGAATGGCTGTATCTGTTAACAGCTCCACCAACAATGTATTAGTGTCCCAGCCCTCCCACATCCCCTCCAACATTCATCGTTATCTTTTCCTGTCATTTTAGCCAATCTGACAGGTGTGTAGTGGTATCTCAGAGTTGTCTTAATTTGCATTTCTCTGATCAATAGTGATTTGGAGCAACTTTTCATATGACTAGAGATGGTTTTAATTTCATCATCTGAAAATTGTCAGAATCATAACTTAAGGAACTAATAATTGTAGAGATTAAAGTTGGCTATTAAGAATAATAAACTTCAAATTACTATCACTTTATTGGAGGCCCATGTTACATCTTTCTTGGACAATTGTAATATCTTCCCTCCTCTGTCTATTTCTTTGTCTCTGTCTCTGTATCTCATTGTCTCTGTCTCTCTTTCTATCTGTGTGTCTATATTTCATTGTCTCAGTTTCTGTATCTCATCATCTCTGTCTCTCTGTTTCTCTCTTTCTCTGTATCTCATTGTCTCTGTCTCTCTCTCTTTCTCTCTCTTTGCCTCTGTCTCTGTATCTCTCTGTCTCCCCCATCCCCTTCAATCACCTTTTCACATCTCTTCCAGCACAATTTGACTAAGACAGTTCCCTCATGGGTATCCCATCCTCAGTTCCATCCCACCTTTCAAACCCTATTCATCTCCCTTTTCACACACTCCCTTCTGGCCAAACTGAGACTCTCACTTGACTGGTTTTACTTTCCCTCTCCTGCCTTCCTGAATTCACACAGGCCACTGGATTCTGGTAGAACAATCCTTCCTTACCACAACTGATGAAATATTTCTCTTCCTTCAAAGCCCATACCTTCCCTTCCTCCACACCCTCCAGGGTCCAGCTATCCTGATCTACTTAGCGCGCTTCATACGTGGCACTCACATCTCTGACCCTGTGCTTTTGTGCTGACTTAGAATTCCCTCCTTCCTTACTTCTGCCCCCAGTTTTCTTCCAAATTCACATTCTCCAGGAGGCCTTTCATAATGAATTTAATTAAATGATTCTTTCAAAGCAGAGAATGGTGGAAATAATGAGGATGATGAAGATGAAGATGCTAAGAGAAAACTTTCTAAAATCTCAGGACATAGAATGGAGCTGAGTTTGGAAGTTGCATCTCTTTCTTTACTTGGGTAGGAAGCCTCCAAGTGCTGACTCAATCCCAAATCACTTGTTTGTGGCAGTGTCACAAATTTGGAACCAGAAGGAATTTGGGGACCCCATAGTCCGCTTTTATTTTGCACATCCTCCAGAGAATGGAGCCCAGACACAAAAAAAGTGTCGTCTAAGTTTTGGACTCTTCCATAAGATTCTATAATCTTCCCATGGCACTACATGGTAGCAGAGTGAGTAATAATTATAATGATAGGATGGAACGTTGGCCTGTGATGCAGAGAATCCTTGGGCAACAAAAGTCATTCTAAAAATGAAGGTCAGTACTTGGGTACTGAGAGGTTATGTGCCTTGTCTGGGATCATATGGTTAGTACATATCAGAGGCAGGATCTGAACTCAGAGCTTCCTGACTTTGGGGATAGTTTTCTATCTACTGTTATATTTAATATTACATACTAATATTAATTTAATGTTAACATTAATAAGCATAATAATAACAGTAATAGTAATAAGTTTGCAGTTGTCTGTAGAAAATTTCTATTTATCTATATTTTATTCAATCATAAAAATAACTCAATTTAGCTGTGTACCCATTATTCAAGTTGCTCTCATGCATTTATCAAGCACCTACTATGTGCCAGTCACTGTGTTTAAGTACAGGGAAATAACAGCAGGATATCACCTTATGTCTGGACCAAAGTTTCCATCTGAATGCGATTAAAAATTAGGAGAACAAATTATATAAAACAACAATAAGAACAATAAGAATGAAAACAACTTGAACTTGGCCTTGAGAAATGGAGAATATTAGCATTGGCTAATCTCCAGTGTCCATTACTACAGCCTCGGCCTAACAACTTCTGTCAGGAAAGACAGCTGTTGTTAAACTCAGCTAGAATGGGATGGTTTGGGAGACTGAGTGAGATTGTCTTACCCCTGGGCACTGAATGCCTTGGGCCATCTAAGCAATGGCAGTCTTATTCTGGTTAGCGTTATGCCATCAAAGCAGCATCTTTAAACATTTGAGTTTAATGTATAATGATCAGATACAACACTTCCATGAGAACATCTAGAACCAATCAACCCACATGCACTTATTAAATCTCTACTGTTGTATCAGGCTGTGCACCAGGTGCTAGGAATACAAAGAACAAAATGACAACCCTTGCCCTCAAGGGACTTACAATTTAAGGCATGAAAAGAGTGTCCTTTGTCCTCAGAATGCTTTAGGAAAAACTGAAATTGTGTCATTGCTGTAGACATTCTGTCACAGAAAGAGAGAGGATGGCAATATTTATTTGTCAACAATAACAGGAAAAATCTCAATGTTTCCACAAGATGGGGAGTTCAAGTACCATTATGCTATCATCCCTAATTTATACCTAGGTACATATACCTCAGATATTTACTTACTCAAGGTTATACCACTTGTAAATGCAGTTACTATGCTTGGGGGAACAAGCCCTTCCAAAGCTCCCACGTCTCTTTCTATCAGAAGAAATCTCTACATATTTTCTGTCATTTTTTAAAATCATTCCTAGCTCTCTGAGTGAAACCATTGTCACAATGACATTTGGAAAGAAAAAGAGGATCTCATTTGGGGAGGAAGGTCAAGACTCATTTTTTTTTCAGCTCCTCTGTTAACAAATCCATGTAACAACAAAGCTCTTCTTGACCAAGCTGACTCAAGGGCATCTGGTTTGGATTCGTTCACATCTGGAGTGCCAATAAATTTCACAGCTGGTGGCCAACTAAGAGGGGTCCATCACGAAGCTAAGGATGGGTGAACACAACTGTGTTTTTGGCTGGCTGGGAAGGTCACTGAGGAATGGCTGGACCCAAGGGTGACCTGGGGCATATGAAGGCTAGACTTCTTATCCTTCAGATTTCTCCACCCAATATCATAAAAAAAACCAAAATATTTAATTCCACATGAAAGAAATAACCTGACCTGGAAAAGGAGGGATAGGTTGTGCCATTCAATGACCCAATAGACAACAGGAGCTCTCCAGCCAAGTGGGCTTCACAAAGGAAACATACCCAGAAGAACTGCAGCACTGAGTACTGGCCTTATATAGTGTTTTAAAGGCTGATTGCAAAGTACTTTGCATATATAATCACACTGGATTTTCGCAACTGTCATGAGAATATATCTTCAGGTATTATGCCCTTTTTTTTTCATGAGCAATGAGAGGCTCAGGTGTTAAGTGGTCTTGCTGATGATACACAGCTCTTCCTGATGCTTTCAATCCTTAGCACCACCAGATCCCATAAAATTTTGTATATATTTTACATTTACTTATCTATTTCTGCATTATCTATCCCTCCCCCAGAATAATGTAAGCTCCAGGGCAGGGACTGATTCACTTTTGTCTTTTTCTTGAGTTAATATAATCTGAGTGATCATAAGCACCTTTCCACCTTGGAATTGTGACCAGAGTCCTGGATCCTGATCATGCTTCCTCTTAGCCTCGGACTATGGCCCAGAACTAGGTAATGCAACAGAATCCTGCTCTCAGTGACAGCAAAAAGTCCTTTGTAATCTCTTTCTAATTAATTGTCTGACTGTTTCACTGTTTGAGAACTCTGAACATTGCTGCTACTGATTCAGTTATTCATAAGGCTTTTTGCTGATTTGCCAGGATGCACCTTGCATTTGGATTGCACCCTGATCTCCCCACAGTGAGACAGATCTTTCCTATTGACCTTCTAAGTAGTCTTGAAAATTTTCACCTCATTTTTATTGGTTGTTTTTCTTTAAATTTCATTTTGAGGAGTGATTTTAACACAGTTTGAAGGGAAATTGAACAGAACTTGGGCAAATCCCTACCTTTATTCTGCCACCTTGACTCTGTCCCTAATTTAAGTGCTCCCAATCTGCTATCTCACTCAGAGACCAGAGCACAGGTCTGGACAGCACTGACCCTATCCTCCTTAAATTATACCACTCAGGAAAAACTCAAAACTTCAGGACATTCAGAATCAACTTTGAAAATAGGAGCATGAAAAAGCTGAAGCTTCACATAAAGTCCCTCTAATCTAATAAACAGAGCACAACTTTAACATAAAGTTAAAAGTCAAGAAATGGACTGGAAAAATGAGCAAACAAACAAACAAACAAAAAAGAACTCGACCATAAAAAGTTACTTTGGTGACAGAGAAGACCAAAACCCAAACTTAGAAGAAGACAATGAAATCAAAGTAGGTATAAGCAAATCCTCAAGGGAAAAAAATGTGAATTGGTATTAGGCTGTGGAAGAACTCAAAAAGAGGATTCTAAAAAATCTAATAAGAGATGTAGAGGAAAAAATGGGAAAAGAACTGAGAGTGATGCATGAACATAATGAAAAAAGTCCATAAACCGATAAAGAAGAAACAAAGAAATATTAAAGAAAATAATTAAAATAAAATAAAGTGAAGTAAATTAAAGAAAAAGTACTTAGAAAGACAATGGTTCAAATGGTAAAAGGTACAAAAAGCCACTGAAGAGAATAGCTTCCTAAATTATGTAGAAAAGAAAGTACAAAAGCTCAGGAAGAAAATAACTCCTTAAAAATTTGAATTGGACAAGTGAAATTTAACAACTTTGAGATATCAATAAAGAATAAAACAAAATCAAAAGAATGAAAAAATAAAAGCAAGTGTGAAATATCTCATTGGAAAAACAACTGACTTGAAAAAATAAATTGAGGAGAGCTAAGAAGTATTGGACTACCTGAAAGCCATGATGTTAAAAAGATTCTAGACATGGTATTTCAAGAAATTATCAATTGGTTAATTGGAAAAAGACAACAATTCACTGAAAAACAAAATTGGTGAATTGGAAAAAAACAACAATTCACTGAAAAATAAAATTGGCAAAATGGAAAAAGAATGCATTGAACTAAGAAATTCAATTGGCTAGCTACAAAAGGAGCTAAAAAAGATAACTGAAGGAAATAATACTTTAAAAATTAAAATTGAACAAATAGAAGTAAATGACTCAATAAGACTTCAAGAATCAGTCAAACAAAAACAAAAAAATGAAAAAATGGAAGAAAATATGAAATATTTCCTAGGAAAAACAACTGATTTGGAAAACAGATCCAGGAGAGACAATCTAAGGATTATCGGACTCCCTGAAAGCCACGATGAAAAAAAGAACCTTGATGCTATCTTCCAGGAAATCATGAAAGAGAATTGCCCTGATGTTTTAGAATCAGAAGGCAAAATTGGCATTGAAAGAATGTTCACCGATCACCTCTTGAAAGAGACCCCAAAATTAAAACCTCAAGGAATACCGTGGCCAAATTTCAGGACTATCGCACCAAGGAAAGGATATTGCAAGCAGCTAGAAAGAAACAGTTCAAATACTGAGGAGCTGTAATTAGAATTACACAAGATTTGTCAGCTTCCACATTAAAGGATCGAAGGGCCTGGAATCAGATATTCCAAAAGGGAAAAAAAAGGTTGGATTACAATCAAGAAAAAGTTATCCAGCTAGCATGAGCATCATTTTCCAGGGAAGAAGATGGTCATTCAATGATACAGGAAAATTTCACCTATTTCTAACGAAAAGACCAGATCTGAACAAAAAAATTTGACCTACAAATACAGAACTCAAGAGAAGCATAAAAAGGTAAGAAGGAAAAAAAAACTCTTGAGAACTATATTTTTACTATGGGTATCCTTAAAGAATGGGGGTATAATTTGATTTTTCTTTGATAATAATGGAAAAGAAATTAGAGGTGGAAGGGATACCACACTGAAAAAAGGGGGGAAAGGAGGCAAAATAAAGTAAAAATAAAGAAGGTAACATAAGGCAAAATCTCATAAAGAGACATAGAAGATCTAATATAATTGAGGGCAAGAAGGGAGGGCAATGAGTATTGTGTAAACCTTACTCTCGTTAGATTGGGCTCTTAGAGAGTATATCAGACACATTTGGCTTCAAAGAAAGGCCTGACCCTCCTTGTGGGAAGGTGGGAGGGAAAGGAGGAAAGGAAAGGGATAGACTAATAGAAGGATTAGGGAAAAGGTATAAAAGGGAGGGAAGGATTCCAAAGGGGGGAGGACTGTTGGTGGAAGGTGGTCATCAAAAATAAAGTACTGGGGAGGGGGGAAGGGAGAGAGGGGAAAGGGAAGAGAAAATCATAACTCTGGGTAAATAAGATGGCAGGAAATACAGATATAGTTATTTTAACTGTGAATGTGAATGGGATGAACTCTCCCATAAAATGGAAGTGGGTAGCAGACTGGATTAAAAGCCAGATTCCTACAATATGTTGTTTACGAGAAACACATCTAAAACATAGAGATACATACAGAGTGAAGGTAAAGGGCTGGAACAGAATCTTCTAGCTTCAGGTGAACAAAGAAAGGCAGGGGTAGCAATCCGTATCTTGGATCAAGTAAAAGCAAAAATAGATCTAATTAAAAAGAAATAAGGAAGGAAACTATATTTTACTAAAGGGTACCATAGACAATGAAGTGGTATCAATACTAAACATATATACACCAAGGGGTATAGCATCCAAATTCCTAGAGGAGAAACTAACAGAGATGCAAGGAGAAATAGACAGTACCACTATACTAGTGGGGGATCTCAACCTTGCTCTCTCAGAATTAGATAAATCAAATCACAAAATAAATAAGAAAGAAGTTAGGGAAGTAAACAAAAGGCTAGAAAAGTTATGTATGATAGGTCTCTGGAGGAAATTGAATGGTGATAGAAGGGAGTATACTTTTTTCTCAGGGGTTCATGGAACTTATACAAAAATTGATCATGTGTTAGGGCATAAAAACCTCAAAATCAAATGCAGAAAAGCAGAAATAGTAAATGCATTCTTTTCAGATCATGATGCAATAAAACTCACATGTAATATGAGGCCAGGAGAAAACAGACCACAAGTTAATTGAAAATTAAATAATCTAATCCTGAAAAATGAATGGGTGAAAGAGCAAATTATAGACACAATCAATAATTTCATCCAGGAGAATGACAATAATGAGACAACATACCAAAATGTGTGGCACATGGCTAAAGCAGTTATAAGGGGTAATTTTATATCTCTAGATGCTTACTTGCATAAAACAGAGAAAGAGAAGATCAATGAACTGGGCTTACAATTAAAAAAATCTAGAAAAAGACCAAATTAAAAACCCTCAAATACCAAATTGGAAATTCTAAAAATTAAAGGTGAGATCAATAAAATTGAAAATAAGAAAAGTATTGAATTAATAAATAAAACTAAGAGTTGGTTTTATGAAAAAACTAACAAAATAGATAAGCCTTTAGTTAATTTGATTAGAAAAAGGAAAGAAAATCAAATTGTAAGTCTCAAAAATGATAAGGGAGAACTTTCCTCCAATGAAGAGGAAATTAGAGTAATAATTAGGAGTTTCTTTGCCCAACTTTATGCCAATAAATTTGATAATGTAAATGAAATGGAGGAATATCTACAAAAATATAGATTGCCCAGGTTAACAGAAGAGGAAATAAATTATTTAAATAGCCCCATTTTGGAAAAAGAAATAGAACAAGCTATTAATCAACTCCCTAAGAAAAAAATCTCCAGGGCCAGATGGATTTACATGTGAATTCTACCAAACATTCAAAGAACAATTAATCCCAATACTATATAAACTATTTGAAAAAATAGGGAAAGAAGGTGTACTACCAAATTCCCTCTATGACACAGAAATGGTGCTGATAGCTAAACCAGGTAGGGTGAAAACTGAGAAAGAAAACTATAGACCCATTTCCCTAATGAATATTGATGCAAAAATTTTAAATAAGATTTTAGCAACGAGATTACAAAAAGTTATCCCCAGGATAATACACCATGACCAAGTAGGATTTATACCAGGAATGCAGGGCTGGTTCAATATTAGGAAAACTATTAGCATAATCAGTTATATTAATAACCAAATTAACAAAAAACATATGATTATCTCCATAGAAGCAGAAAAAGCCTTTGATAAAATCCAACACCCATTCCTATTAAAAACACTGGAGAGTATAGGAATGAATGGGCTTTTCCTTAAAATGATTAGTAGTATCTACTTAAAACCATCAGCAAGCATCATATGTAATGGAGTCAAACTAGAACCATTCCCAATAAGATCAGGAGTGAAACAAGGCTGCCCACTGTCACCATTATTATTCAATATTGTCTTAGAAATGTTAGCTTTGGCAGTAAGAGAAGAAAAAGAGATTAAAGGAATTACAGTAGGCAATGAGGAAACCAAATTATCACTCTTTGCAGATGACATGATGGTATATTTAGAGAACCGTAGAGACTCAAGTAAAAAACTACTAGAAACAATTCACAACTTTAGCAAAGTTGCAGGATACAAAATAAATCCCCATAAATCATCAGCATTTTTATATATTACCAATAGAGTTCAGCAACAAGAGATACAAAAAGAAATTCCATTCAAAATAACTGTTGATAGTATAAAATATTTGGGAATTTATCTGCCAAGGGAAAGTCAGGAACTATATGAACTAAACTACAAAACACTTTCCACACAAATAAAATCAGACCTAGTCAATTGGAAAAACATAAAATGCTCATGGGTAGGCCGAGCGAATATAATAAAAATGACAATACCACCCAAACTAATTTACTTTTTTAGTGCCTTACCAATCAAACTCCCAAGAAATTATCTTAAAGATCTAGAAAAAAAAGGTTGCAAAATTTCTTTGGAAAAAAAAAAGGTCAAGAGTTTCAAGGGAATTAATTAAAAAAAAAAAGGTTGATGATGGTGGACTTGCTGTACCAGATCTAAAACTATATTACAAAGCAGCGGTCATCAAAACCATTTGGTACTGGCTAAGAAATAGAGTAGTCGATCAGTGCCATAGGATACAAGTGTAAGACAAACTAGGCAATAACTATAGCAATTTAGTGTTTGATAAACCTAAAGACCCCAGCTTCTGGGATAAGTACTCATTATTTGACAAAAACTGCTGGGAAAATTGGAAACCAGTGTGGAAGAAATTAGGGCTTGACCCACATCTAACACCACATACCAAGATAAGATCTAAATGGATTCATGATCTGGATATGAAGAGTGATACTATAAGTAAATTAGAGGAACGTAATATAGTTTACCTCTCAGACCTATGGAGATGAAATAAATTTATGCCCAAAGAAGAACTGGAACTCTTAATTGAAAACCAGATAGATAACTTTGACTATATTAAGTTAAAAAGTTTTTGTACAAACAAAACCAATGCAGTCAAGATTAGGAGGGAAGCAATAAATTGGGAAATCATCTTTACATTTAAGGGTTCTGAAAAAAGTCTCATCTCTAAAATATATAGAGAATTGTCTCATATTTATAAGAATTCAAGCCATTCTCCAATCGATAAATGGTCAAAGG
>JAJPUD010004162.1:93622-104389 GCA_023553655.1 Myrmecobius fasciatus
ATAGCAATTTAGTGTTTGATAAACCTAAAGACCCCAGCTTCTGGGATAAGTACTCATTATTTGACAAAAACTGCTGGGAAAATTGGAAACCAGTGTGGAAGAAATTAGGGCTTGACCCACATCTAACACCACATACCAAGATAAGATCTAAATGGATTCATGATCTGGATATGAAGAGTGATACTATAAGTAAATTAGAGGAACGTAATATAGTTTACCTCTCAGACCTATGGAGATGAAATAAATTTATGCCCAAAGAAGAACTGGAACTCTTAATTGAAAACCAGATAGATAACTTTGACTATATTAAGTTAAAAAGTTTTTGTACAAACAAAACCAATGCAGTCAAGATTAGGAGGGAAGCAATAAATTGGGAAATCATCTTTACATTTAAGGGTTCTGAAAAAAGTCTCATCTCTAAAATATATAGAGAATTGTCTCATATTTATAAGAATTCAAGCCATTCTCCAATCGATAAATGGTCAAAGGATATGAACAGAGGATTTTTTTCAGAGGATGAAATTAAAACTATTTGTAGTCATATGAAAAGGTGCTCCAAATCACTATTGATCAGAGAAATGCAAATTAAGACAACCCTGAGGTACCACTACACACCTGTCAGATTGGTTAAAATGACAGGAAAAGTTAATGATGAATGTTGGAGGGGATGTGAGAAGGCTGAGACACTGATGCATTGTTGGTGGAGCTGTGAACGGATACAGCCATTCTGGAGAACAATTTGGAACTATGCTCAAAAAGTTATCAAACTGTGCATACCCTTTGACCCAGCAGCATTTCTATTGGGCTTATATCCCAAAGAAATCATAAAGGAAGGGAAGGACCCCACATGTGCAAGAATGTTTGTGGCAGCCCTTTTTGTAGTGGCTAGAAACTGGAAACTGAATAGATGCCAATAGATCTCCAATTCACTTGGAGAATGGCTGAATAAATTATAGTATATTAATGTTATGGAATAATATTGTTCTGTAAGAAATGACTAGCAGGACGATTTCAGAGAGGTCTGGAGAGACTTACATGAATTGATGCTGAGTGAAATGAGCAGAACCAGGAGATCATTATATACGGCAACAGCAATACTATATGATGATCAATTCTGATGAACATGGCTCTCTTCAACAATGAAATGTTTCAAACCACTTCCAATTATTCCCTGAAGAAAGCCATATACACCCAGAGAGAGGGATGTGAAATGTGGACCACAACATAACATTCTCATACTCTCGATTGATGTTTGCTTACATTGTGTTTCCTTTATCTGATATGTCTTTCGTGTAGATACGATTTTCCTTGCACCACAATAAGTGTGGAAATATGTATACATATATTCGATTTGTCAAGTATTTTAACATAATTAACATGTAGTGGATATCCTGCCATCTAGGGGAGGGGTGGAGAGTGGGGGGGGGGAAATTTGTAACAGAAAGCTATGTAAGGGTTAATGTTGAAGAATTACCCATACATATGTTTTGCAAATAAAATAAAATAATAATAATAAAAAAGAAATTATCAAGGAACTGCCCTAATGTCTTAGAACGAGAGGGTGAAATAGAAATCAAAAGATCTACTAATCACTTCTTGTAAAAGATTCCAAAATGAACACTCCCAGGAATATTATAGGTAAATCTGTAACTCTCAGGTCAAGGAGGAAAATATCATAAGCTGCCAGAAAAAAAAGTCAAATATGAAGACACAATGAGGATAACACAAGTTTTAACAGTTTCTACATTAAAGTAGCTTAGAACTTAGAATATGATTTTCTGGAAGGCAAAGGAGCTAGGAGCACAAGCATGAATTACTTACCCAGAAATCTGTGTATATTAATTCAGGGGAAAAATCAATACTTAATGAAATTCAGGACTTTTATGCATTCCTGATGAAAACAGGAGAGCCAAATAGAAAATTTGACTTTAAATACAAGACTCAAGATAAGCATAAAAAGGTAAACATGAAAGCAAAATCATAAGGAATTTGCTAAATTATTTGCATTTTTATGGGAAAATAATGCTTGTAACCATTAAGAATTTTATTGTTATTAAGGCAGTTTAAAAAGTATACATGCAGATGTGATTTGATTGTTATGGGATGATATCCAAAAAAATAAAATTAAGTGGTGAAAAAGAAGGACCTTTTGGGAGAAGGTGAGAGAGAGAAGTAGAATGGGTTAAGTTATCTCACATAAAAGAGCTGTGAAAGAGCTTTTACAGGAAAGAGGAAAATGGGGCGTAGGCAACTCTTGAATATTATTCTCATAAGAATTGCCTGTAAGGGAACAGCATACGCATTCCATTGGGTATAGAAATCTATCTTACCTGTCAGGGAAATAGAAGCAGAAAGAGATAAAAGAAGGGGGAGGTCTGATAGAAGGGAGGACAGATTAGGTTAAGCAGTGATCAAAGGTAAAACACTGGTGAGGGGGAGGAGAGTAAAAGAAGCACAAAGTTAAGGATCAACGTGGGGGTAGTATGGAGAAAATTCACAGTTATTAATCATAACTGTGAATGGGATAAATTGACCCATAAAATGGAAGTGGATAGTGAGTAGATTACATGCTTTAGACATTAAAAGTGATACTATAAACAAATTAGGGGGAACATGGAATAGTTACCTGGCAGAACTATTTATAAGAGAAGAATTTATGGCCAAATGAGATAGAGAGCAATACTGGATATAAGTGGGATAATTTTGGTTACATTAAATTAAAGAGTGTTTGCACAAAGAAAATTGATACAGTCAAGATTAGAAGGAAAGCAGAAAACTGATAGGGTGAGAACAAGTTTCTCTGAGAAAAGGTTCATTTCTCAAGTATATGGGTAATTGAGCTAAATTTATAAGAATAAAAGTCATTCCCCAGTCAAAGGATATAAGCAGGCAGTTTTCAGATGAAGAAATCAAAGCTATCTATAGCCATATGAAAAAGTGCTCCAAATCTCTATTTATTAGAGAAATGCAAATTTAAAAAAAACACTCCAAGGTGCCACCTCATATCTATCAGATTGGTTAATATGACAGAAAAGAAAAATGACAAATGTTAGGGGGAGTATGGGAGAATTGGGACACTAAGGCATTGATGGTATAGTTTGGGCCTTGAACCAATCATTCCAGAGAACACTTTGGAACCATACCTAAAAGGTTAAAAAAACATTTAAAATGATATATACTTTTTAACCCAGAAAGAGCACTACTAAATCTGTATCCAAAAGAGATTTTTTTTTAAAGGAAAAGGACTTAGAGGTACAAATATATTTGTAGCGGTACTTTTTTTGTAATGGCAAAGAATTGAAAACTGAGAGGATTGAATCATCAATGGGGGAATGGCCCAACAAGTTGTGACATATGATTGTGATGGAATAGGAACAAGATGCTTTAAAAAAAAAACTTGGAAAAACTTATATGACCTTATGCAAAGTTAAACAAGAAGAATTAAGAGAATGTTGTATATAGTAATTATTATGTTCTATGATGATCAATTGTGAATTAGCTATTCTCAACAATATAATGATCTAAGATAATTCCAAAGGGTTTAAGATGAAAAATGTTATCCATCCACAAAAAAGAACTCATGGAGTCTGAAAGCAACATACTTTAAAAAGTATTTTTCCCCTTAGGTCTTTTTTTTGTATTTTCTTTCACAACATGACTCATAAAAATATGTTTTATATGACTGCATATGTATAATCTATGTCAAATTGCTTGCCTTTCCAATGAGGGGAGAGGGAAAAGAAGCAAAAAGAGAATTTAGAACTCAAAATTTTAAAACATGGATGTAAAATTATTATATAATTCAAAAATATTTTAAAATAAAAAGACAAATACTCAACCAATGGGTTTTGTTTGCCTGGTACTTAATCTACTGATATAGTAATTATCCAAAAGTTTTTGGATATTTCCCCCCAAAAAAAGAAATGCTGTAGTAATTCAGTCTACTTTCTAGTCACTAGATAAAGAAAAACTGTCAAGACATAATCTACAATCAACTTTTTTTTTTCTTGGTAAGGCAATTTGGGGTAAGTGATTTGCACACAGCTAGGAAATATGAAATGTTAAGTGTCTGGAGCTGCAATTAAACTCAGGTTCTCCTGACTTCAGGGCTGGTGCTTTATCCACTGTGCCATCCAACTGCCCCTACAATCAATTTATTTACAATAAAACATGCTCAGTAACCAGCCAGAAATAGCCAGTTAGTCTTTACATAGCTCCATTTTGTTGCTGAGTGATGTTAGTCATGTCCAACTCTCCATGACCCCATTTGGGATTTTCTGGGCAAAGATACTGGCGTGGTTTTGCCATTTCCTTCCCTAGCCATTTTGCAGATGAGAAAACTGAGGCAAACAATTAAATGACTTAGAATCACACAGCTAGTGACTGAGGTCTGACTTCAACTCATGAAAAGGTGTCTTTCTGAACCCAAGTACAGAGTTCTATCTACTGCACCACCTACCTGCTCCATATAGCTATGAAAATGCTTTTTTAAAACGGAATCTCGAGCACCAGCACTGAAGTCAGGAAGACCTGAGTTCAAATCTAGTCTCAGACACTTAACACTTCTTAGCTGTGTGACCCTGGGCAAGTCACTTAACCCCAATTGCCTCAGCAAATAAATAAATAAAAATAATAATAAAAATGTTATCTTATGTTGTAGATAGAGCATCAGTCCTGAAATCAGGAGGACCTGAGCTCAAAACTGATATCAGACACATAATATTTATTGTCTGTATGACCCCTGGACAAGTCACTTAACCCCAAATGCCTCAGGAAAAAAAATAGAATCTCATGTAAAGTTCCATTGGCATCCAGAAAGACTGAAAGTGGATCAAAGCCTAGTATTTTCATCTTTTCTTGTTGTTGCTTGCTTGCTTGTTTTTTTCTTTCTCATTTTCCCCTTTTTATCTGATTTTTCTTGTACAGCATGATGCTTATGGAAGTATGTCTCGAAGAATTAACCTATATCAGATTGTTTGCTATCTTGGAGAAGGAAGAAGGAGAAAACTTTGGAATATAAGGTTTCGCAGAAGTGAATGTTGAAAACTATTTTTATATGTATTTGGAAAAATAAAATACATTGGTAAAAAATGTTATCTCATTTCCTCCTCACCACAAGCCTGGGAAGTTGATGCTGATGGTGGGGAAACTGAAGCCGATGGAGATTACATGACTTGCACAACTAGTAAGTGCTTGAAGCTAGTTTTGAATTCAGGCTCCTTGACTCCAGATCTATTGTTTTATCTGCTGGGTCACCTAGCTGCCCCTAAAAGCTGCCCAAAACCCAGACCACATTGAGGAAAAAAACATAATCCAAAATGGTAGAACCAATATAGATTGGTTCTTTTTTCATCTTAATTCAGTTCAATTTAATTTAAAATAATAGATTTTTTTTTATTCTCACTGTATTCCAGAGTCTCCCACACAAGGCACATTATAATAGAAAAACATGAGGCAACAGTCCATATCTCTGGAGAGCCTTTACAGCATGATGTCAGGTAAGCAAACCCATTATGTCTCCCAAGAAAATCAGGGCTATGATGGCTGCTTTTAGAGTATCCCTGCTTCTGGACACAAACATAATTACAGTGAATCATTCCGTTCCATGGAAGAACAGCCTGTGCTCAAAGAGAAAGAACAAGGGCATTCTGTTATTATGACCCAAGTCATCCCAGTCCCGACTCCTCTGCCACATACTCTAAGTCCCTCCCTTCTACTCCCTCCCAGCTCTCATTCGTGATTGTAACTGGAAACATTTTTCTAAATGACAAAGACATTTTTAGGGTGTTTGTATTGCTTAGTCAGAAGGAACGTGCTTCCAATTAGTACTAGTCTGCACTTTTTCAAAATCAATGTGTGATGTATTATCAATGGTATCACTATTTACTAGTTGTAATATAACTAGGAGGAAATGTATAACAAACCCTAAGTAAATATTCCCAAGAGGAGAGAACTAGGTGGGTTTCGTTTTTCTCCTGGCTAATTCGATGAAAACATTATTGTGGCAAAGGACATCAGACACGAGAATAAAAAGATGGAATCAGCCTCAGAACATGAGAAGTTAGGTGATAGAAAGCCAGAATTAGGTTAATGCAATGTCAGAACTGGGAGGGCTCTCAGAATATCAATTATTGGAAGTATGAGGAGTCATAGCCCAGAGAACAAAGAATATTGAGGACCTCAGAATACAGAATATTAGAATGGGGAGTACTTTTAGGACTGAGTTGAGTCTGACTCTTCATGACCCCATTTGGGGTTTTCTTGGCAAAAATACTGCCATTTCCTTCTCCAGATCATTTTACAGATGAGAAAACTGAGGCAAATTATGGTCATTCAGCTAGTAAATATTTGAGGCCGGATTTGAACAGATAATTCCCGATTCCAGGCCTAGAGCTCTATTTCTGGTGCCATCTAGCTGCCCCAAGCATTTATTGAGTGCCAATTGTCTATCAGACCCTATGCTAAGCACTCAGGTTAATGTAAAGAAAGCTGACCTCAAGGAAACTCACAGTCTAATGGGAAGACAATATATAAACCACTGGAAATAAACAAGTTACAGAGAAGAAAAAAGGGGGATAAGCAATGAGAAGGGAAGTGCCCGCATTAAAGTGAATCAGAAAAGGCTTCCTGTAAAAGGTGCAGTTTTAGCTGGGACTTGAAAGAAATTAGGGGAGCCAGGAGGAAGAGGGATGAGGGGGGTGTTCCAGCCTTGGGGGGTGCACAAGGAAGATGCCCAGAATCCAGAGATGTAACATCCTGTGCATGAAACAGCCAAGAGACCAATGTCACTAAAAGCCCAGGAGTTCATGGGATTGGGTCAAGATGGTAGATGAGATTCTCAGTTGAACTGGGACTGGTGCTCCTCTCTCCCCTGTCCCTGACTTTCTCTTCCATGTTCCTCTGACCTCACCCCAGTCTCTTGAGTTGATGATAAGTTTCTAGTTCTAGAATTCTACTCCAGATCCTGAGAAAAGGCTTCAGAGTTGCAAGGGGGCTCAAAAAATCAATTGCCCTCTCTAGAGCTCCCAGTGTTTGATACAGCCCCTCCTCCAAGAAGTGATAAATATAGCATGTTTTATTTGATATAAGTTTCATTGAAAATGCAAATTATTTGCATTAGTCATAAAACATAGAATGACCCTTTATATAATAATCATTTTGGATATACACATGCATGGTGGAGGGAATATAAGCCATTTCCAAGGGGAAGGATGGCTTCATGAAAAAAGCAGAATATGATCTAGGGCTTGAATGCTGAATAGGATTCAGCAGATCTAGATAGCTGTAGACTGACCGTGGGATGGTATCCAAGCACAGAGGAGTAAGAAAGAGCTTCTCTGGGGGAAAGTATATGTCCAAGAGACACCGGCTTACCCAGTTGGGCAGCAGCACAAAGTACAGAGAAGAAAGGTTAGGATAGAACCAAGCTTGTTGGCCCTAGGAAGCCTGACTGAGAAGCTTGGACTTTGTATCTAAGACAATGAAGAGCCATCAAAGGATTTTGAAAAACATTAAAATCATTTAAATGTTAAAAAATGTTAAAAAAAACATTAAAATTAAAAACATTTAAATGTTAAAGAAATTACCAATATTTCATTGAAAGATTAAGCTAGCCGCAGGTATTGAATGGGCATGGGGTCTGCCACATAGTGGATGCTTTATAAATGGTTGCTGACTGGCTAATAGAGAAGGGCCTGGAGACAGGGAGATCATTTAGAAGTTACTACTACCACAGTAGTCCAAGCTCTTAGTATAGCCGAAAGCCCAGGACTCGACAACCCTGAGCAAGAGACAGATATGTCAAGGACTCCATCTCTGTAAAAGAACTCTATGAGCAGAGATGGCTGAGACAAAGAACCAGCCTGTTGTACCAGTCATCGGCAGGCTGACTCTGCCCTTAGGTGGTAAGCTCCTTGAAAGCAGGGATCAGTTTTGCCTTTCTTTCTCCTCCAGCACTTAGCACAGCACTTGGCACATAGTAGGGCCTTGACCCGAATTTCCAGTCTGCCCTTCCTGATGTCATGTTGAGCTCCTCTTCCTTTAGGTCAACTCTGTTTTCCATCTCCTTCCCTGCCTTTGTTCTTCATCTCCCATTTCCAAAGCTCTGTAGTGGTCACTCCTCAATGCTCTCCATTACCAAGCCTGCCTCCTCAAGCACCCCATCTGCAGCGTTCTTTCCTAGCACCTTCCCTTGTCACCTTATCTTACATCTAGTCTCCATTTTATATATAGTTAAGCATATGTTGTTGGTTTTTTCTCACTAAGTTCAAATATAAGTTTTTGTTTCTGCAGCAGCACAATGGACAAAGACCTAGGCTTGAAGTCAAGAAGGCACAAGTTCAAAACCATTCTCAGACTGGTTGTGTGGCCCTCGATAAGCCTCTGTTTACCTCAGCTCCCTCATCTGTAAAATGGACATAAAAACAGGACCTACCTCCGAAGATCATTGTAAGGATCAAGTAAGATCACATTTATAAAGTATTTAGCATAGAATAGAGCACACAGTAAGTGCTATATAATCGTTAGCTATTATCATTATTGTTATTATTACTACTGATTTTATTACATGTCCCAGTTCCCCCTTGGTGTGTTCCAGGTGGGTGTCTCCCTCTTAGATAGCCATACCTACACCAAATAATTTTTACACAGAGAAATACAGCGGGGGGTGAGGTGGTTGTGGACAAGGATACATCCTTTCTGTCTGTACCTAGGTGCTTCATTGACCTTCATTCACCTACAGACTCTTTCAGAAAAGTGGACAGTAGTACAAGTAATGCATGTGTGTGCATGTGAGTGAGTATGTACATGCAGGTGTGTGCCTCCTAGCTGTTCACTCATTGCCAGTTCATACCTGTGATGATGCCCTGAATTCTGGGGCAAAGTCCCACAGAAAAGAGACAGTGCTTAATTCTATGGATTAGCTTCAGCAAAAGCAACATATCCATCATCTTCTTCCCATGAATGATTAAATGAAAATGTATTTTATTGATATACTTTTAATTGATTTTATTTTTATTTTAATTTAATTTTTATTAATATAATACTATATGCCAGACACTGTGCTGGATGAAGAGATTAATGAGGATAATTTTGACCTCAAGGAAGAGTAGATATAAGACATATGAGAATTTGAGTCCTAGGGAGGGTGATGGAAAGCATAGTAGGGTCCATTCTCAAGCCCTTAACTGTGTAGGATACATGTTCAATGGCTTAACTGAATAGGATGCCCATTCTGAGGCTGCTGATTGTAGTGGGTAAGGTGAATTTTTATTCACACCTCTCTCAGTCAGGAGGGTTCAGCCCAGGGAGGAGTGCCAAAGCTGAGTGTGTAGCTCCTGGTTTCTGGAGATCCAGGGTTCATAGACCCAGGTGTGGGTCTTGGTTTGGAAGATCATTCACTGTCCCTGGTAGGCAGCCCTACAGCAGAGATGCCAATATACTCATATTGGGTGTCCTGGTTTCCAGGAGATTGACTAGATGAGAATGGCAAGCTGTTCCTGGGATTTGCATGTATCTCCCATGTGCCCTGCTGACCATTAACAACGAACTTCTGGCAATTCTTCCTATAGGAAAGCTCATGTCTGGGCCTTTTCATTGGCTTTCTCCATACCTGGGAAGTACAGAGCCAGAGTCATCACCTACAAACTTTATGTTTCCAAAGAAGCATGGAAGCACATTTCAGTACATGATATGTCTCCCAGAAACATGTACAAAGCAAAGGAATCAAACAAAAAAATGCAAGGAAAACCATTCTGGCTCCCAGACCACCCACTGTCATACTGTCCAACCAGGAGTAAGCATCTGCTGGCTCTTCTCACTTCAAGGAAAAACCAGCTCTGCCACACAAATATAATGGATCAGGGTTTAAGACCAGCTAAGTCTTAATTCTGCCTCCTTTTGTTTTTTTGTTTTTAGCTTTTTATTTTCAAAACACATGCATAGTTTCCATCATTCAGCCTTGCAAAACTTTGTGTTCCAAATTTTTTATCTCTCCCTTCCCCTGCCCCCTCCCTTAGACAGCAAATAATCCCATATAGGTTATATGAATGCAATTCTTCTATACATATTTCCACAAAAATCATGCTGCACAAGGAAAAATAGATCAAAAAGGGAAAAAAATGAGAAAGAAAACAAAAAAAAAAAAACCAAGCAAACAATGAAAACAAAAAGAGTGCAAATACTATGCTGTGACCCACGTTCATTTCCAACAATCCTCTCTCTGGATGCAGATGGCTCTCATCATCATAAATCTATTGAAATTAGCCTGAATCACCTCGTTGTTGAAAAGAGCTGAGTCCATCAGAATTGATCATCACATAATCTTATTGTTGCTATACACAGTGTTCTCTTGGTTCTGCTCACTTCACTCAGCATCAGTTCCTTTAAGTCTCTCCAAGCTTTTCTGAAATCATCCTGCTCATCATTTCTTTTTTTTTTAATTTTATTTTATTTGCATAACATATGTGTGGGTAATTCTTCAACAATAACCCTTACATAGTTTTCCGTTACGAAATTTTTCCCCCAACTTCCCCACCCCTTCCCTAGATGGCAGGATATCCACTACATGTTAATTATGTTAAAATATTGGCAAATCGAATATATGTATACATATTTCCAAACTTATCATTGTTGTGCAAGAAAAATCTTATCTACACAAACGATATATCAGATAAAGGAAACACAATGTAAGCAAACATCAATCAAGGAGTATGAGAATGTTATGTTGTGGTCCACATTTCGCATCCCTCTCTCTGGGTGTATATGGCT
>JAJPUD010004162.1:111821-129110 GCA_023553655.1 Myrmecobius fasciatus
AGAGAGAGAGAGAGAAAGAGAGAGAGAGAGAGAGAGAGAGAGAGAGAGAGAGAGAGAGAGAGAGGAAGGATGAAGGGATGGAGGAAGGGAGAAGAAGAAGAAGAAAAAGAAAGAGGAGGAGGAGGAGGAGGAAAAGAAGAAAAAAGGAGAAAAAGAAAGAAGAGGAAAAGGAAAAGGAAAAAAGAAAGGAGAAGAGAAGAGGAGAGAGATGGAGAGGGGGAGAGAGAGAGAAAGACACAGAGAGAGTGACAGAGAAACTAGATACATGATAGACAGAGAGAGATAGAAAAATGGATGAACAGGTAGATGAAAAGACAGACAGATAGATAGATAAAAAGACAGATGGATGAATGCACAGGTGGAGAAACAAACAGATAGACGGGGAGATAGATAGGTGGAAATTGATGGAAGAATAAATGGATGTATAGATAGACAGATAGATAGATAGATAGATAGATAGATAGATAGATAGATAGATAGATAGATAGATAAATTAGCACTGGGGATACATCTACAAACAAGCAAGACATTTCCAGCCCTCAAGGAGCTGTATTTTGATAGGAAGAAATGGCACATAATAGGAAGCTATAAAAAGGGTATGGGAAAGAAAAGTGCCCACCCAATGAGAATAAGGAGGAAAATAGCTCCAGACAGTGGATTGTGAGTGAAATGGAGCATAATTGGCATCACAGAATATGAGTGTTGTGAGAAATTGCAAGATCATCTGCTTTCATGTGGTTTGCTTGTTGTCATATTTGCAGTTCTTAAATAGATTCAAAGAATGAAGTGAGTTAAATAAGATGAAAGACAAGGGAGGGAATAGGGACTAGATGTGTCATTTCATTAGTAAAACCTACATGAAGCAATTTCCTTTGCCAATGCAAGTTGCCAGTTAATAGCCTTGAGTCAGGAGATCTTAACCTAGGTCATAGATAGAGTCCAGAGGAGGTATATAAATCTGAATAAAAATATAGATCTTTATTTTCAATAATATCTAACTAAATGTTCTTTTTTATTGTGATTTAAAATAAAACATTTTTTGAGAAGGAATCCATAGGCTTCACTAGACTCCCACAGCTCTCTCCCCCTCTCTTTTTCCCTTTCTGTCTCTCTCTGTGTGTCTCTGTCTCTCCATCTGTCTCTGTCTCTGTCTCTGTCTCTGTCTCTGTCTCTGTCTCTGTCTCTGTCTCTCTCTCTCTCTCTCTCTCACACACACACACACACACACACACATTAAGAAACCTTGCTTTAGAGGGCTGGCTTGAACACTGAGAGATGAGGTACCTTGAGGGTCCCTAAACCATAATACCTTCCCATCAAAATGGAATGTCACAGGAATCATGGAGCCTGAGAGAATCCATTGAAAGAGCCGGGGATGTTCAGCCTGAAGATGAGAAGACTAAGAGAACAGGGTAGAGACCTTTCCATGTAGGTGGGGCTCCTATGCAGAGGAGGCTCTGACTTGTTCTGCTGAGTCTTGGAGGGCAGAAGTGGAGTCAGTGGATAGATCCCAGCTCTGCAGAGTGAGAGATTCCAGCTCACTGGAAGACAAGCAAATCTCAGCACTGAGAGTGGTCCAGAAGTGGACCACACTGCCTGGTTAAGTACTGAGCTCTGCATCCCTCTAGGTCTTTGGTGGATTCCTGTTGAACCTTATGTCATGTGAGAGCAGAAGGGATTCTTGCTGGAGCATCATTTGGAATGGACTTCTTCCAACTTCCAATTTTTCCCTGAACTTCCTCAATTTACTGGTCTGGATGACTTAGAAAGGAAGTTCCTTCAAAGGGAAGTAGTTTGCTGAAAGACACAAGAAGGGTCTGAGGCAGAGCCAAGACAAGAACCAACCAAACACTTCCTGACTCCCACTTGGTAGCTCTTTCCACTGCCTCATTTTAAAAATAAATGAATAAAAGATGGGATTTTATTTCTTCATCCTGATGAATAGACCAGAGCAAAGCGGATTAGGCTTTATTCCCAGTCTGTGTGTCAGGTTCCAGCTCCTCTCATGCCCCTCTTGCTCAGTTTCCTCTCCTGGCTGTATCCTGTGACTTTGGCCAAAGGGGAGATTTGTATGGAGCAAAGGAGAAGGTGAGACAAGAAGGGGAAATGAGAATTAAATGGTAGGACACATTTTCCCTGCTATCCATTCAGGAGGCAGTCAGGCTCTCCAGTTTCTACATCTGTTTACCTATGTGGGAGAACCTTATCCTTCTGCTTCCATTGCCCAAGCCCTCCTCCACCATCTCCTGCCAGATTCGATTGTCATCAATCTTTTCAGGAGAGCAAGGGGCCCCATCAGCTCAACAGTCCATTTTAACAGCATCTCCAGAGTAAGAAAGATGGAGAACTTCATCTCCCCATCATAGAGCTGCTCTGGGTGAGCAATCTACCAATATTAATGCTTTTAAAACATGGTGCAATGGAAAGGAGCTGTGTTTGGAAACCGAGAACCTTGGGTAAAATCTTAGTTCATTTTTTTACTTTAAGTGTCTCTAGGAAATTTGGTTCAACTCTGGCCCTCAGTTGCCTCATATGAAAAAGGAGGTCAGACCAAATGACTCCTAATGATTCTTTAAATCTATGAATCTGTGAGACACAAGATGTTCTCATAGAGAACATCGTTTTTTGCATAGGTCTTATCTCATTTGGAAAATAAAGATGTTTCTTTCCTTGCCCATTTTACAGGACTCTTATAAGACCAGATGAGACCAATATGGAATTCAGATATGTTTTGGTTGCAACCTGAAGAATTCAGCACAAATGTGAGTTTTTTTTATCTATTTATTGTCAAATCTTAGTATCACACACACACACACACACACAAGATTCTTTTTTTTATTAAAACTTTTTATTTGCAACACATATGTATGGGTAATTCTTCAACATTAACCCTTACAAAGCTTTCTGTTACAAATTTTTCCCCCCTACTCCCTACGCCTCCCCTAGATGGCAGGATATCCACTACATGTTAATTATGTTAAAATTGAATATATGTATACATATTTCCACACTTATCATTTTTGTGCAAGAAAAATCGTATCTACAAGAAAGAAAAATCAGAGAAAGGAAACACAATGCAAGCAAACATCAATCAAGAGCATGAAAATGTTATGTTGTGGTCCACATTTCACATCCCTTTCTCTGGGTGTATATGGCTTTCCCCCCAGATTTATTCCTCTTCTTCACCAAGTCAATAATGGGACTCCCTCCCAGGTCACAGCACCCTCTTTGAGCTTACCAGGTGTTAGTGATATAACCTGAGCTCCTTCTTCCCTCACTAGACCCTCCACTCAATTAGGGCAGGGACAATATCTAATTTAGACTTTCTGGATCCCCCAGCACTGAGCTCTGCACACAGAGGAAGCTCATAATGCTCTTGAATATGCTCAGTAGAGGAAGTTGGGCAATGACTGAGTAAAGGAGATAGCAAAAATAAGGGAGGCTATGGGGATCAATACTTCTTATTTGCTTTGTCTGTGTTGTATGAACCCTCATATACCTTTTTCCTCCACTAGTGTGCCAGAATCCATTCCAAATGTGATCTGCTTTGTGTCTCCAGCTGCAAAGGGAGTTCCTGGCACTTATCAAGGCCTTAGAAAATGACTGGATTGGCTGATTGATAGTCTCTTATTCAGTCCCTCTTCTGGCCATCACCCTAAATTTCTGCCTCCCATCCCCCCTCTTCACCTCAACTGTCACCTGGGTTCTAAGTCACGGGTTATCCCTACAACATGATGTCTTGGGTATATAATCTACTTCTCCATATATATTGTCTTCCAAATTAGAATTATGCTCTGTGAGAGCATTACTGTATTTGGATACCTAGCACTTAGATAGATAAAGCATTTATCAAGTGTGTACTATATGTCAGGTACTGTTCTGTTACTTATCCACCCATTTATTTTCTATTTATTGGCAGAAAGTTCTTTTGACCATTTAGTTCAAAACCCTCCTGTTACAGGTCAGGAAACTGAGGTCAAGAGAGAGGAGGTGACTAACCCAGTGTCACAGATAGAAAGTAGAAGTGTCAGGATCTAAACCCAGCTTCACTGACTCCAAATTGAACCCCCAGATAGTCAATGTCAGAGGTGAAATTTAAACTCAGGTTTATCTTCACTCCAAGCCTCATTCTTCATCCACAGCAACAGGCTGCATCTCTTAGCTCCACCTCCAGTTTTCCTTGGCCCGGGTCCAACCTTTGACAAAAGACATTTTCTCATCTTCCTCAATGGGAGTGACCACCTCTGAGACCCCCACCCATTTGTACCCCATATATCTTGTATACACATGGTGGTAATGTATGCATGTTGTTTCCCCATCAGACTGAGCTCATTGAGACTTTAGGAGTTATATTTTCACCTTTCTTTGTGTGCCCAGTGTTTGGTGCAAGCCTGCCCCATAGTAGGCACTTCATAAAGTGATTTGATTTGAATTGACATGCACCGCCATGTCCGGAATACCCAGCTCATAAAAGTCATCTGCTTTAAGGAAAGGACAGAAAGGTGACAGAGTCCCTCCCCACCTTTTCTGGCTGTCAAATACAAAACCCCAACTCCAGAGCTTTCAACTCTCAGTCTGTGGAGTCTGTTTGGACAAAGGGTGGGTGCCTTCCCTTGTTCCCCACCCTTGCTTCCAGTCTGCCCACTGGGTACTCAGTCCAGCCCCAGCCCTGCCAGTGGGATGCTCAGGCTTCCTGAGCTCTCTGCAGGGAGCTTGACTGGGTGTGCCCGCCTCCTGCTCCACAGCAGACTAAATAAACAAAGGCGTTTTGCCAAGTTTCCTTCCTCTCCTTCCTCATCTGCAGGGTCCTCCCCTAGAGGTGAAGGCAAAGAGGGAGGAAGCACAGGAGGTGGGTAAAAAGGAGGAGGAAGAGGAGGGAAAAGGTTGAGGATTGGGAGAAGTGAGATAGGAAGAGGAGGAGCAGGAGAAGAGAAGGGAGAAGAAAGGGAAAGGAAACTGGGAGGAAGAAGAGATGATCCATGAGAGAGATAAGAGAATAAAAGTGAAGAGTGTCTTAGGCCAGCTCTGCAGCTACATTGAGGCCGGGTGATCCAATGAATTTCTGTGATTTTACAATGTTGAGTGGAGAGAGACATTAGAGATCATCTCACCTAAGTCAGCTTCTTACGCAGTCAGCTTCTTACCCTCTGCACCAGAATCCTTCCTATAACATCTCCTCTTACCCCATATTTACTTGAGAACCCCCAAGTTGGGGAACTTTTTAAGGGAGTAAATTTCAAATTCATTTACTAAAAATGATTGTGGGTAAGTACAACCTCTTTGAACCACAGTTTCTTCATTTATAAAATTGCAATAATATAAGTACTTACTTCATATTACTGTTGCTGATACCAGATAAGATCACATTTATCAGTCAACAAATATTTATTAAATGCTTACTGTGTGGCAGACATTGGACTAAGAACTGGGAATACCCAAAAAAGGGCACAACCATGGTCTCTGCTCTCAGGGAGCTCAGACTAATGCAGGAGAACACTTGTAAACAACTGATATTAAAAAAAATGGAAGGAGAGCTAGAAAAGCCCAGATAGCAACTAATGTAAAACTAAAGTCTGAAAGAAAATGAAACTTAAATTTAGATAAAACTGGAAAAAATTATGGAGTGTGTGTAAAAGGGGGTTTACAAATCAAATTGTCATAATGGATCTTTGTAGAATGCTTTTCAGTTTTCAAAATGGTTAATATAGATATTTTCATATCAACACCTCCAGAAGTGGGTACTATAGTTATTGTTGTTCCT
Source organism: Myrmecobius fasciatus (assembly GCA_023553655.1). NCBI lineage: Eukaryota > Metazoa > Chordata > Mammalia > Dasyuromorphia > Myrmecobiidae > Myrmecobius > Myrmecobius fasciatus. The sequence goes on from JAJPUD010004162.1 coordinate 117,583, forward strand.
ATTTTATAGATAAACAAATTGATTATCAAAGAGATTATTTGCCTATATTTACACCAGAAGTAGTGGTAGTAGTAGTAATAATAGTAGTAGTAGTAGCAGCAGCAATAGTAGTAACAGCATCAGAGTAGCAGCAGCAGCAGCAGCAGCAGTAGCATTAGTAGTAGTAACAAGAACAGCAGCAAGAGCAGCAACAGTAGCATTAGTAGTAGTAACAATAGCAGGAGCAGCAACAATAACATTAGTAGTAGTAACAAGAACAGCAGCAAGAGCAGCAACAGTAGCATTATTAGTAGTAACAATAGCAGGAGCAGTATTAGCTATAGTAGCAGCAGCAGAAGCAGCAATAATAGCAGCAGCAGTAGTAGCAACAGCAGCAGCAGTAGTAACAACTGACATTTATATTTCAATGTTTACAAAACACATTATAAACGTATCATTTTATCCCCAAAACGTGGCTGGGAGGTACTTGCTATTATCTTCATTTTATAGGTTGAGTAGTGGAGGAAGGAGGTAAAGCCAGGTAATCTGACTCTAAACCCAGAAATCTATGTTATTAAAACAAATTGTCAGTGAAAATGTCAGTTATTATACACATATATACTTCATGGGGAATTTTAACCCATTTTTGGATGATTTCCATTGCTAGGACTTTCTTCTTGATATTGAAATGAAATTTACCTTCCTGAGAGGTCAGTTTTACTCAAAAGAACAATGGTCTCCAATTCAATGGATTTAGATCAAATCTTGCCTTTGTCACTTAATTCTTGGACAATTTGGAGCAAGACTTCTGTTTCTCAATTTCTCAATCTTTACAATGAGGGCTAGATCATAGGGTTTCTTGATGCCCTTCCATCTGTAAATCTAAAGTCTTAGAATCCAGGTTGGAATTCTGACTTTTGCTTAGCAATTGTGTGACTAGGATCTAGTCATTTGACTTCTGTTTTCTCATCTATTCAATCTTTTAATTCTTACCAGTGTATGGCACATAGTGGGTGCTTAATAAATACTTACTGACTAATCAACTGACTTCTTAACTCACGGGAGATTTATGGGAAAATGCTACCGTTTTATATGCCAGAGAACTCTCTTCATCAGTCCAATCATTTTGGTAAATCTTTGAGAGCTGCCTGAGGCTCAGAGACATTAAGAGACCCCCTAGGGTCAACAAAGCCAACAAATATCAAAGGGACGATTTGAACCCAAGTCTAGGCTCAGCAATAAACCATGTTTCTGTTGCCATATTGAACTGAAATCTCATTCCCTGTAACTTCCCCTTATTGGTCAGCATTTGGAACAAAACTAGATTCTGCTGAGTGCCTGGAGTATAAAATAAAAAAAGAGCAAAAGATACTCTGCCTAAAAGACTTCAATCTCACCATGTAATGGAGGGACAAGATGACTTAAGATTACATCTCAATTTAGTGTCAGATCCAGAGCCAGAAATCAGGTTTCCTGGAGTCTAGGTCGTTGTTACCTCCCCCATGCCATGCAGCCCTTTTGGAATCAGCCAGTCAAAGTCATTCTTGCCCTGTCATCATCAGACTCTATGACTGCTTCCCCTGCTATGGAAACAGTCCAGCATAGCTGGAAATAACAATGAGGGAAGCTTCTAAGAATCAGAATATTTCTGGGGAATCCCCCTACTCTATTCTTCAAAGGCCAGTTTTCTCCAGAATAATACAGGATGTTAAAAACTAGTCATGGGAAGAAAAGGTTAGAACTTCCCGACAGTGTTAGTAATATCATTTACTGTCCATGGAGTATTATGGGAGGAAGCTAATGGGTAGTAAAGGAGAACAAGGACTCAGTCTTTGGATTCAAGACTTATCTCTTCTGCCAACTGGCTGAATGGCTTCAGAAAAGTCATGTCATCTATTTGGGCTCTAGTTTCCTCACCTATAAAAATAGTAAGAATATTGAGTCAGGACTTGGTTAACTGACTAACTAGGAATAATCAGAAAACACATAGTTTAGTTAATGATTCCCATCTTAGTGGTGAACTATCTCATATGCAGTTCACTACTCACACTTTACCTGCTGCCTCTATACTTCTGCATAAATGGAAGACTTGCTCACCTGACCTCAACTTCTTAGTAGCTTCCTTGGACACTCAGCTAAAGAAAGTCCCAATTCTCCCAGATGATGGTGTTCCCCATTCCTTGGCAATGCTTTTGCTTTAGTTTGCATAGAGGGTCCTTGTTTTTAAGTCCTCTGATGTGAAAGGCAGTTTTCTTTTCCCTATGCCATACTGTCTCTCCAATTAACTCAACACATATTTATTAAGCACCTATTAGGTGTCTGGTGCATGCATACACACACACACATACACACACACATACACACACACACAAAGACAGAGACAGAGACAGAGACAGAGAGATGGCTGCATCTGTCCCCCAATTTTTTTTTGCAGAAATGGCAGACTATAGGAGTGAAGTATATTTAAAAAAACACCAGAATTTTTGATGAATTAGTTTTGTTGCACTTTTTCCTCTTTAAAATTTTTTTTTGTTGTTACAAGGAGTCTTTAGGTAGGGTGGTAGATATTAAGGTAGTATAAAAGTAAAAAATATCAATGAAAAATTCTAAATGTTCTTAAGGAAAAAAGAGGGAAGAATGAAGAAAGGAAAGAAGGAAAAAAGAGAGAAAGGAAGAAAGAAAAAATAAGGAATGAAGAGAGAAAGAATGGAGAAAGGAAGTAAGGAAAGAAAGGAAGAGAATGAAATAGAAAGAGAAAAAAAGACATAAGGGAAAAAGAGAAAAAGAGAGGAAAAGGAAGAGAATAAGAAAAGAATAAAAAAGGAAGAGAGAAATAAAAAGAAGGTTGTCTTCCATGCACTGTCTAGTTTATCAATAGTCTTCTTAAATGTTACACCAAGAATTGAACAACACACTCTAGATGTTGTCTGACCATGGTAAAGAACAGGACTATTACTTCTTTATTTCTTGAAGTATTGTCTTGTGCTGCTCTTTCTTTGTTGTGTGATCTTGTATTTTTATTGTGTGGATCTTTAATCTCTCAAAGCTTCAGTTTCTTCACCTGGGTTGAGATAAGTTTGGGGATTCGTGCATGATCTCTCAGGCCTTTTCTAGCTCTCCCTGTCTATATAAATGCATATTCTATCTTTTGCTTTCAACCTTCTTTTTCTTAGAAAATCAGCAGTCAATAGCCTAGAGCTTCAGCCCTAAAGTAACGACTCCAGTGATTTTCTTCCTCTCAGAATCCTGGATCAATGAGAACATGTGTGTCAACAGGGTTTAAAGAACTGTTTGTTTACTGATCTAGACAGATGTTTAAACAGGTTCTCAATCCCCTAATTTAAATAACAGAGGCAATGGTAACACTTAGTAGCTTAGTAGTAGTCTTGCTAAAGATGATGGTCTTTCTTAACATGTATTAGACTTCCTGCCATCTAGGGGAGGGGGTGGGGGATAGGAGGGAAAATTTTGTAACAGAAAGCTTTGCAAGGGTCAATGTTGAAAAATTACCCATACATATGTTTTGCAAATAAAAAGCTTTAATTTAAATAAATAAATAAAATGATAGTCTTTCTACATTTATATTTCCTCACTGGAAGGCTCCCAGCAAAAAGAGACCTCCTTTCAGGTGATTGGATTGATACTTTCAGGAGATGCTGTGCTACATGTTTTTCCTTCCTCCCTCTTTCCCTTCATTTATCCTTCCATTACTCCTTCCTTCCTTCCTCCCTCTTTCTCTTCTTCCTTCTTTCTTTCCCCTTTTTCTTCCTTCTCCTCCTTTCCTTCCTTTTTAATTCTTCCTTTCAATCTTTCCTTCTACAAATTTACACAACAAAATTTAGTGCCTATGATTTTAAAACAATAAAATCCCCTTTATCCTTCAAGTTAGCAAGAACTGAAGGGCATAATACAATCTTAAGCCTGTTATTTTTGTCAACAATATTGAAGTAAGGAAGAAGCTTGGGACATAGTGTTTTAAAATATAAAATGTTCAAGTTAAATGTTCTAAGTTCCAAGGTTCCTTTCAGTCCTAGAATTCTATTGATAATAGCATTCTACTATTATAGCTGCAGGAAATTCAAAAACATAGAGGAATCCCCATAGACATTCATAAGACAACCTCCAATGCCTGGTTCAGTTCTATTTCCTATTCAGATCACCCCAAGTGGTTCTTAAAGCACAGAGCAAAATTATTAGGGATGGCAGGGACTCAGAGATAGAGAATGTTAGAACTGATCAGTGCAAGGAACTTCCAGTATGGAAACTCCTTCCAGATCAGCACCTTGGAGAGCTTCCGAAGGGGCCAAAAGAGATGAAAGGATTGCCAAGCATCCTGATTGGAAGAGAGGAGACCTTGACCCAGGTCCTCTGGCTTGAGAGGCTAGTGTGCTAGCTTCTAGGTACTATTTACCTATATTGCATTTTCCCTCTTGAGAATAGACCTTCAATGGATGCATGTAACAAACTTGGCCAGTGGAAGACAAACCTTGGAAGTTCCAGTCAGAACAAAAAGGCTCTGAGTCTGGACTCAAGCACAAAATGTTGTCCTTTTTTTTTTTTTAATCTGGCCTCAGACATATACAGGCTATGCAAAACTGAGCTAGTCACTTAACCTCAGTTTGCCTCAGTTTCCTCAACTGCTAAATGGGGATCACAATAATAATACCCGCTTCTGTGAGAATCACATGAGATAATTTTTAGAATGCTTAGCTTAGTGCCTGGCACACAATAAGTTTATCCCCTTCCCTTCTTCCTTCCTTCCTTTTATCTCAGAACAAATTAATCTTGGTTCCTTTTGGCTCATTGTAGAGGATGAATTTTTCACCCATCAATCAATATGCATTTGTTAAGTGTCCGTTACCTCAAGGAATTGACATGTATAAATATGTGCAAAATAAATGTAAATAATACAAGGTAATAGAAGGATTTGGGAGCTTTCCCAGCTCGATCCAGTAAAAGCCTCGGGCAAATTATGATCTCAGAACAGTTTGTAAGGAAGCTAAGATTTCTAAAAAGCGAAGATGAAGAAGGATTTCATGGAGGCCAGTCTGTACAAAGACATGGAGATTGAAGACAAAATGTCCACAGCAATTCCTGTTGATTCTCTACCTTGGCACAGAATGATTAACATCTGCACCAGGCAAGGGACCCATCTGAAATATGCTGAAGTAACATGTGCATCACTACATGTGATCCTATCTTTTATATTACAGCAACTAATCAGATAACACAATTGTTCATGTGTCTAAATCAAAGACAGAGTTAAGAATGTCTTCATTATATTCTAGAATGGGTATGCCATGATTCTGAATCAAAGAATTTTCCAATGGGAAGTCATCCAATCATAAAATCACAGCGTCAAAGCTAGAAAGAATGTTAAAAATAATTGAGTTCAATTTCTTCATTATACAGATGAGGAAACTGAGGCTGAGATAGGCCTAAGGTACATAGACTAGTGCTTCTCAAACTTTTATTCTGAGTCTTTTATAACTATTAAAAATCATTGAGGATATATTCAATTTTTTGTTTGTGTGGTTATATTCATAGATATTTATCATATTAGAATTAAAAGTTAATTTTGAATTTGTAGACCACCTGAAAGGGTTTCAGAAACCCCCAGAATTCACTAGATCACACTTTGAGAATCACTGACCTAAACAGTAAGTGTCTCAAGCAGGATTTGCATCCAGATTTTCCTGATTCCAAGTCCGGTGCTGTGTCCACTGTGCCCTCTAACTATTCTCCCTGAACTGAGGTCATGGACCTCATATAGTGGTCATGAGCATTTATTAAAGGACATGCAGAGGCCCCATTCAAGACTTTGTGGCAGCTGGAATTATTAAGACCAAACCTTTGCATCTGATTTTGCCCTGGAATCAAAACCAATAGGTTTGCCTTCCCAAATTCATAGCAAAACCAGCTTTCCAAGTCATTTGGGTGTTACTGAAAGCCTTTTGCTTTTTATGCACCTTTCTTCTGGAAAGGTTTGGCTATAAAGTGGGTGCTTAAAAGTATATTTAATATTTGAAATATTTATCAAGAAAAAAGGAAATGGGTTGGCTAATATTTAAGTAAGCAACATTTCTAAAAAGATGTGAGACTTGGACAAGACAATGAAAAGGGAAATCCTGCGAGGAGGGAAATAGATAAGGAAGCTGTCAGGATCAACCCTGATGACAAAACTCTTCTCTCATCTTGTGTTTGTGTGTGTGTTTTACTTGAGAATCTCTGTAAAAACCCTAGTGCCTAGAAAAGTGCTTTAAAAATTGGGTGCATCACTAATGATTATAAAAGGAAGGAGAGAAGGGAAGGGGAAAAGGGGAAAAGGGGGAAAAGGAAGGAAGGAAGGAAGGAAGGAAGAAAGGAAGGAAGGAAGGAAGGGAAGGAAAGAAGGAAGGGAAGGAGGGAAGGAAGGAAGGAGGAAAGGAGGGAAGAGAGTGAAGGAGGAAGGGAGGAATAAAGGGAAGGAGGAAGGAAGGAACAAAGGAAGAAAGTGAAGGAGGGAGGGAGGGAGAGAGGAAGGAAGGGAGGAATGAAGAAAGTGAAGGAAGGAAAGAAGGAACATATCCCTTTCATGGGCAGGTTAGTGTAATGGAGAGAACACTGAACAGAATGCCATAATTTCCCAGATTTAGATTTGGAAGGAAGCTCAGAAATCTATACAGCAATCAAACTGCTGAAACATAATTGGAACTCAGTCCCTCTAGCTCCAAATCTCAGATTCTTCTTGATTCTTGGTATTCAGCACCCCCAACTCCTCTGTGACATAGATCGCACGAAATCCAGGCTGAATCACTGAGAGAAAGATTGGTGCAACAAGCTGCTGAGCTCAGAATCCTGAAACTTAGGTTCATATTCCAGCTCTGCCCCTTACTATTAAAATAACTTGGAACAAGTCATCCTGTCTTTCTGGTCCCACTTTTCTCATCTGTAAAGTAGAATGGGGACTATATGACTTTTAAGCTCCCCTGGGGGTGGAATTACATTTATGATCTTCTAATATTTCCTTCTCTGGCTCTCAACTTTTCTGCCTATTAAATGAGCAACAGAATGAATGATTTGCTAAAGTCCCTTCCAACTTTCAAGTTCTATGAGAGTATAGAGATGCTTCCAGTTCCCAATAGTGAGAGGAGGGACCTTGGAGGTCATTTGCTAAATGTCTGTAATGCTGATAATAATGAATAACATGTACATCTTTTGTGAAGATCCCTCACTTCAAGAAAATGTCCCAACTTTCCCTTTAAAGCAGAGGTGGGAGCTGCAGGTGTATACCCCCACAAATCCTGTCATGGGGTGTTGTGTTGATCAGTTTTGCTGAACTGCTTTCCCCCACTCCCTTTCTTTTTTATCCTTTGTTACAGGAATCACTCTCCAGGGATGCAAGGAAGGAAGGATATATTTGGAGATAAAGGTGATGTAAAAGCACAATATATCAACAAAAGTTTAAAAATAAATAAATATTTCTTCTTTTTTTTTTCCTTTTAAAAAAGCACTATGCAATTCCCCTGGAGTTTGGCAGGAAAAGTCAGATTCTTCTGTAACATTGAATGCTGATCTGATTTTGCTTAATTAAATTCCCCAACCTCACTGTAAGTCCAAGAGTAGGTTTGACTTGCATTCAGCTCAAAGCCCACAGGAAAAGTCAATGGAGAACAGGCAAAGTACTCTGAGTTCTACTTCACCCCTCTGTGAATTCTCTTGGCTCCCACCTCCCCATATTCCCCCTCAATGTGACTTTCTTCTTTTCTGAGTCCTGTGAAAAGACAGGATCCAGTTCCCCAACAATAGCCAGGACAGAACGCACCTGGCCACAACTATTGGCTGAATATACTCCGCTGTCTCCGGGGTCGGGATGGTGCTGGAGTCCCAGGTGTTCTTGGCCAGAACATCAATTCCTCTCCACCCAGTTTTTAATTCCTCCCCTCACCATGTGTTTTGGTGAAATTTAATCCATATGTTCCTTCCTTTTCGTACATAACTCATCTGTCCACGATTTAAGTCATGGGATGACCAAAAGTCAAGGGAAGGGGGTGGGCTTTCTCTCTCTTGACCTTTCTAAACCTCCATGTTGGGGGTGGGAGGAAAAAATAAGAAAGGGCAAAGATGGAAGCCAAAACTTACAGAATTGGCTCAGCATCCATGGGAACTAGGGATGGATGTCAGCATTATCTTAGTGATTTTAGGAACTAGATTCAAGTCATTAATTTCTCTACAAGGAGATTCTCATGTCTAGATGGCAATGAGTTCGAACCCCATGTCTGCCATGTCCTCTGAACACTACAAGAAGGGTGAAGGATATCAAGTTCATGTCATATGAGCATTAGTTGGATGAACTGGGGATGTTTAGTCCAGGAAAGGGAAGACTTGGCAGAGGATAATTTATTTAAATATTTAAATATTTAAAAGGCTGTTAAACAGAAGAGAAATTAATTTTTTTTCTGCTTGTCCCCCCCCAAGATAGAATGGTGGGTTCAAGTTTTAGAAAGGAAGATTTCAGCTGCCAACAGCTAAGTTCTTAAATAGAAGGGGCTGCCTTAGAAAGAAGTGCTTTCATGAGAGAATTGCTCATGCCTTCAAGCAGAATCTAGATGGAGTCGTCGTCATCATCATCATCATCATCATCATCATCATTGTTATCGCTAAATTTATATATCAGATACTATGTGTCAGGAACCAGGCTAAAGATTTCAGAATGATCTCATTTAGTCCTCACATCAACTCTAGGAAGTAGGTACTATTAGTAACTCTATTTTACAGATGAGGAAACTGAGGCAGACCGAAGTTAAGTGACTTACCCAGGATCACATAGCTAGGAAGTGTCTGAGATTTGAACTCAGAGCTTCTCTACTTCAGTAACGGCATTCTATCCACTGAGCCTCCTAGTTTCTGTAGAAAGATTATTGTTCAGCTTTGGATCATACTGGAGAAGTTTTGAGGTCCCTTCTTCCAGTTCCAAGGTTCCCAAGCTCATAATGTTTAAACTGAAAAAGAGAATATTTAAGCAGAATATAAAGCCAGTCTTCAAATATCTTAAGGACTGTCATAAGGAAGGAAAGTGTAGTTACCTGGCAGGGTGAAGAAGAGGAAGAATTCACAAGAAGATAATAAAGACTTTATTAGATTGAACCTGAATGGTAACAATAAGACAGGCTGCCTTTAGAGGTAATGAACTCTCTGTCACTGGAGTCAATCAAGTACAATACATCAGGAATACAATGGAGGATTGAAAGATCTCTTCCACCACTAAGAATCCTAACCCTAAGCAAACACCTCCCAAATTCCCTGATACCCGGATGGTGGAACTAGAAGGAGGGAGTAGGAGCTTCAGAGAGGCAGATTTGGGTTCAGTAGAATTGAAGATTTCCTTTCACTGTACCCCAATACAGGCTGCCTGGAGGGGAGAAGGGCAGGGTAACATTCCTCAGAGACTTGGTGCATCAGGGATGTTGTGAAAAGGGAGGGATGGTTTACAGGGACCATGAGCTCCATGGCATTTATGTGCTGTGGGTCTCCTTTTCTCTCACTCTTTTAGCAATCTAGTGAGGTGACCTAGCCAATGTAAAGAAGTTCATGATGAGTCCACTGGAGAGTAGGAAGCAAAGCTCTGTGTGAAGTCCGGGACCTTATCAAGGGGAGGAGATTGGCTTGGCATCCATCCTTCCTTTCTGATACACTTGGGGTTCAAATATATCATCATCTGTTTTCAATCTCCTCATTTTTTAAAAAGTAAATTTTCTTTGGCATCTTGTTTTTCCATCATTTATACTTCCTAATTTCCCCTCCCAGAAATCAATCATTCATATATACATATATGTATATGTATGTGTGTATGGATATATACACACACACATACACATATACACATATATAATATATACACACTATATACACACACACACATATATATCAAATTATTCTATACATTTTTCTATTTATCAATACTTCCTCTGAAAGCAAAAGTGCTCTTCTTCACATGTCCTTTACAGTTAATTTGGGTATTTATAATAGACAATATGACTTATTTGCTCAGTCATTCTTAAAACAAAATTGCTGTATACAATGTTTCTGTATACAATGTTTTCTTCCTTGTGCTCATTTCGCTGTTTTGTGCAAGTTTCTCCATGTTTTTAAAGACTCATTACTTACAATAGGGTACTATTCCATCACAATTACATACCACAACTTGCTCAATCATTCCCCAATTGATGGGCATCCCTGAAATTTTCAACACTTTACCACCACAAAGAGAACTGTCATAAATATTTTAGAGATAGATTATTTTCCTTTTTTCCAGTCATCTTTGGAAATAGATGAAGTAGTATTTCTGGGTCAAACGGTACGGGTAGTTTAATATCTTTGGGGACATAATTCCAGATTTCTCTCCAAAATGATTAGAACATCTCACTATTTGCTTCAATTCCTATGTCTTCCCAGGATTCTCTGTAATCATACCCATAATTTCTTACAGCATTGTAATCTCTCATTAAAACCATGAGCACTTCCCTCTATATGTTGTCTTCCTCCTTTAGAATATAACTCCATGCTAGCAAGGAATATATATCTCTTTTGAAGATTTACTCAGGTTAAGATATAATTAAACATGAGGCAGCTAAGTGCTGCAGTGGATAGAACACCAGCCCTGAAGTCAGGAGGACCTGAGTTCAAATCTGATCTCAGGCACTTAACATTCCCTAGCTGTGTGACCCTGGGCAAGTCACTTAACCTCAATTGCCTCAGCAAAAAAGCAAAAAAAGATATAATTAAACATTAAAAGAAATTCTAAATTTGGGTTAATGGGCTGATTGCATTTGTCCAGACAGATGGTATTGGAAATTTATATCTTTTTGACTAAAATTTGAGTGACCCAACTCACATATCCTAAAATCATTGTAATATATAGCCCAGCCTTTCAGAGTAATATCCATTTTCTCTTTAACCATTAGCTAATCAGAATTGAGCGTCACACTTTAGGAACATCCATTGTTTGAAGGGCATATAAACTGTGAGTCCACTGCCATGAGTAGCTTTGCCCTAAAAGAAACAGCCATCCTCTTTACCTCTCAGACCTGTGGAGGGGGAAGGAATTTGTGACCAAAGAAGAACTAGAGGTCATCATTAATCACAAAATAGATAAGTTTGACTATATCAAGTTGAAAAGTTTTTGTACAAACAAAATGAATGCAGACAAGATTAGAAGGGTAGCAGTAAACTGGGAAAATATTTTTACATCCAAAGGTTCTGATAAAGGCCTCATTTCTAAAATATATAGAGAATTGACTCAAATATATAAGAATTCAAGCCATTCTCCAATTGACAAATGGTCAAACGATATGAACAGACAATTTTCAGACGAAGAAATTGAAACTATCTCCGGTCACATGAAAAGGTGCTCCAAGTCACTATTGATCAGAGAAATGCAAATTAAGACAACTCTGAGATACCACTACACACCTGTCAGATTGGCTAAAATGACAGGAAATGATAATGATAGCTGTTGGAGGGGATGTGGGAAAACTGGGACACTGATACATTGTTGGTGGAACTGTGAA
>JAJPUD010004162.1:134110-166756 GCA_023553655.1 Myrmecobius fasciatus
AAAAAAAAAAGAAACAGCCATCCTCTTATTAATAAACATGCTGTCCTTATTAATAAAATAATTAAATTACCCAGAAACTATGTCTCTTGGGATTTTGAATCATAATACAGTTCCCTTTCATTAGCCACATCCCATCCAAACATCTCTCTCTCCATCCCAGGCACTAGTTCAGAAAGGGCATGATGATTACTAATTATAACTCTACTCATCATCCCTGTGATTCTTAAGATCAAAACTCCTTTTCTTTATTTAATACAATATGCGTAGTCTCCCCCATGTCAGCTTCTTGGGGGCTGAGGCTGCCATATTCTTACATTTGTAACTCCATTCCTAGTATGGAGTCTGACATACAAGAGTTATGTAATAAATGATGTTTCCTTCTTTCATTTATAAATCTGGGCCTCGGAAAACGCACTCATCTCATCCTTAGGCCCCAAATCAAAACCTTTTAATCAATTAATAAGCAAGCATTTATTATGCACATGCTCTATACCAGGCACTGTGCTGAAACAGCTGGGTGGTGTATTGGGGTGGGGGACTGGATTTGGAGTTAGGAAGATCTAAGTTTGAATCCTGCCTCAGACATTTACTAGTAGTATGACTCATAAGACATCACTTAAACTCTTTCAGCCTCATTTATCTCTTCTGTAAAATGAAAGTGATAGTTGCAACTAATATGTTCCAAGCATTTTGAAAATAAATGTATATACACATACATACACAAAGGATGCTCCCAAAGTTAAAACTATACTAAGAATCTTGGAATATCTTGTGCATATATAGAAGTTTATAGCTAGATGGATGGATGGAATAAGCACTTATTAAGCACCTATTGTGTGCCAGGCACTATGCTGAGTATTTTACAAACAGCATCTCATTTGATGTAGGAATGGGTCTATATATGTGGGGGGGTATACATGTACAGGTATGTATACATGTATACATATATGTATAGAGTGTCCAAAAGTCAGAAGCTGAGTGAAGTTTAAGCTTATTAAGGTTTAAAGCTCACTAAGACTTGAGAACATCCTATATGATGCTGGCTAAGTAAGAAGCATACAAAGAAAGGCAGAAACAGTCCCTGCCTTCGAGCCGGGAAGACTTGCCAAATTTGTCAGTGAAAGAGTTTTCAAGGATGTTTCATTGAGGCCGTGAAGAGGCACCCAAGGAGGACTTCAGGGGACAAAGCATCTTGTCATTGTCATTATCATTATCCCTTATATTATTGATTGCTTTAGAGTTTACAAAGCTTTCATCCCCATTTTCAGACTTAATCAGTGAAGTAGCAGACCACTTATAATAGCCCCATTTTATAGAACAGAAAAGTGAGGGTCAATGACTTGGTTAGGGCCACACAGGGAGAAAATGGCAGAGCTGAGACAACAAGATGAGTCACTCTGGCCTCCTGAGCCTTCCCTTGGGCCCCTGGAAAAGTAAGCACAGACACCAAGAGTTTCTCAGTGGCCGCCAACAAAGCCCCGGCGTGTTATTGTTTTGTTAAATTTGCACAGCTGTGATAAATTATCCGGAACCATAATTGTTTTCCTGGATCCTGGTAAAAGAAGGGTGGTGTGCCCTTCCCCCCCCTAAACTTTATTATTTTTGCTTTATTTTTATTTCTCTTCAAAATGCTTTGAAAATATTTCAACTAGAGAAACATGGCAGCAGTAAAATGGAGAATCTTCTCCAGAAAAGATTGGCAAAGGCCACGTCCAAAATGCCACATGCCTGGAACCTCTGTATTCGTGGAGGCCATGGGAAGATCTGTCTCAACAACTCAGAAAGGAATCAGGCCTGGCAGATAACGGGTGGCCCTGGGAGAGATCTCACGGCTGCTTCCAGAACATTTTCCATCAATCTACCCATCTATGTCATCCATTCATTCTTTTGTTCAATGAATAAACATTTATTGAGCACCTACTGTGTATGACCCACTGGGCTCCTGGATCTTGTAGGAGAAGCATGAAAAGCAGGAGATGTGGCTCGTGCTTTTCAGAAGTCCAATGTCTATGAGCTAATTGGAGGAAGGAAAACTTTTTTTATCCTGTATGTCACCTAATAGAATGTTGTCTTCCCAATATAAGCTCCTACCTAATATAGTCAGGGATTTTTTTTGCTCTTTTAGCATTGAATAGCACCAAGGGAGCATGTTGACCATCCATTGGCCTATTTCTCAATCTCATCACATGATTGACTCACCTTCTTTCCTGCTCACTGCTCTCTCTTATGATACCTTTACTCTCCTTCTCTTGCAAAAGTAGTGATAAAATACACAATCCCACCATGTATCTTTCCTCTCTAGTTGTTGGTGATTTCCCATGCAAGGGAAAATCTGCTTTGTATGAATGTCCCCATGAGATTTGTGTCCATGTCATTTCCTCATTAGAATGAAAAATCTCTGAGAACATGATTTTTTTTTCTTTTCTATTTATGTTTCCAAGTTAGCACAGTCTACAGCACAAAGTTAGGGCTTGCTACCTGATTACTGATCAATTGATGAATTGCTTGGATTTCACAAGGCAAGGAACAATAGGAGAAAAAGTGACAAAACAATATGACCCAATGGTAACCCAAAGAAGTCTGATGGTTCTGTCTAAGGCCAGCTCTCAGGACGCAACAGCTTAGGCTTTTCCAAGGCACCAAGAATCTCGGGGACTCATAGAAGCCAGCCAACAGTGATGGACAAGATGGGCAGGAGCTGTTTTTAGTGAGGTCAGCAATAGTTCATTTATAACAGTCAATTGAAAAGCATAGAAGCAAAGGATATGTCACACTGACACATTAAAGCTAAATAATGAATCTCCCTCAGCCCATATATCCAATTTGAAGCCGAGTCTTGCTTGTTATGTCTTGTTAACATTTCTTGCATCTGTCTCCTTCTCTCTATTCACAGCAGAATCATCTGGATTCAGCCCTAATCATCTCTCCTCTGGACTATTTTAATAACCTTCTAATTGGTGTCCCATCAGCCGCTCTCTACCCTTTTCAATCTTGTTTCCACATGATATGAAAATTAATGGCAAAGACAGAAACCCAGACAAGATACAAGGCTACAAGTTAACGGGATAGCAACGGAGCAGATGGAAAGAGGGCCCAAGGGATGCGTTGAGAACAGAGTCTGTTTTCTATTTTTATTTGTATTTCATTGGAAGTGTTTAATAAATGGATCTATTGATTGATTAACTGTTTACTTTGATAGCTGCTTCCCACACACCAAACTCTTAGCATCTGGATCCTGAAAGAATCTTCTTCTCCATGTAAAACCCCTCTTTGGATCTTCTTTTAATTCCAAGTTTTAATTGGGCTTATTATTCAGATGTAAACCCTGGAGCAGACTTCTCCTTCCTGTAACTTTGGGTTTATATGGACAAGGCTCCATCTTTGGCTCCTGATACCCTTAGAAAGATCAATTTAATTCTTGTCTCTATCCTGTTTGATTTTTACTTCAGGAAAATCTCCTAAGTATAATTAATGTGTAGGATCTGACAAATGTGGATAACTAATTCTTTTTTATTATTAATTAAAACTTTTTATTTGCAAAACATATGTATGGGTAATTCTTCAACATTAACCCTTACAAAGCTTTCTGTTACAAATTTTCCCCCCTACTCCCCATCTTCCTCTAGATGGCAGGATGGATAACTAATTCTTAATTCCAACAAAGCCATTTGTTGTGCAAAATCATTATCATGCATAGGATAGGTTTTCTGCTAAATTTGTTCCTTCTTCTGACATCAATCAGAATAGAACTACCATTCACTTTGCCTCCTAAGAAATCAAAGGATTATTTTTAATTGGATGAGAGAGATGAGGAATAGGGAAGAGTGAGTTATGATGTCGGTAGAATTCATCTCCAGTGGCTCTTGAATCCATCATCTGCCACAGCTTCTCTTCTGACATTGACACTATTTACTATAAACCCTCATTACACCTGCCTAGGATTATGCTAGACAGAATCTCTGTGGGTCTTCTAACCATGATCCTCTCCTTTCTTTAATCCATCCAGACAAATCCTTGTTATCGTTAGATCTGTCCACATTGCTCCTCTTGGATAAAAAAATCTCCATTTGTTACTTATTGCCTTCTAGGTCAAGTTCACCATATTTTGCCTTGAATTCAAGCCTGGTGCACCCCTTTTTATCTCATAACATTCCTATTTAAATCTTTAAATCTCAAAGAAAATAAACTACCTCTAAAAGTCCTCTTGTTTTGCCCTTTTGCCATTCTTTAGATTTGACACATTTTCTCCCTCTGTCACCATCTTTTTTTTTTGTTGAATTGCTAACCAAGATTGGTGAGTTTGGTGAGTACATCACATGTGTCATAATATTGAGATATCCAGCTTCAGTCATGTATTACTGGCATTTTTCTTATCATTCCCACCTTCTTCTACTGCATCATTGGTATCATAATACCTTCACATATGTACTGCCACCAGATACTCCTTCACTCTTAGTGCTTCCCATCTCTATCACCACTTAGCTCTGGAACTTTACTCAATCCATACATCCATTGATACTTGAAAATCTCTATCAATAACTCCCTTTTGGTTCCCTTCACTATTTCTATAGCTCCCAAGACCTAAACATACCTATCTGGTCACCACGCCCTTATGTGTGATCTCACACATTATTATTTTTAAAAGTTATTATTTTTAAATATTTTTAAAATTATTTTTAAAATACTTAAAAATAATTTCCTTCAGGACTGAAGCAATCTCATTTTGGTATCTCCAAACTAAGCATATTGCTCAATATATTGTAAGCATTTATTTTTTCATTTTCATTTATTTATTTATGCTTGTTCAACAGACAAATGAATTGAAATGAATGAAATTGAATTCGCAGATCTTTCAAATCTCAATTCAAATTTTATTTTTTTCCCAGTAAGGCTTTCTTGTTACTCTCAATGGATGATGAATTTATATACTCTCAAGACCTCACATAGCACTAATGCACTTTTTTTAGGATAATATGGTTATCTACATATTCTCACCCCCTATTAAACTCTTACATCCATGAGGGCAGGAACTGTGCCTTACTGTTACACTCTTGATCACCTTCATCTCACAGAATTTCCTTCACATATGCATTTAATACACATTTGATAAATGAATGAGTGAATTAATGAACAAATGCCCTCAGAATTCTAGTATGTTTCAGCATAAAACAATATCATAGGGTAGCCTAAGGCACAGTGGAAAGGATGATGGGCAAACAGCCTCTGGATAGAATCTCATGATAAAGAAAGCTCTCCAAAGAAATTAAGAGATAGCAGATTTAGAGGAAATCGCTCATCACAAAAGACACTAAACTTTCCGTGTTTCAAGGAAGACTGAGCATACAATATAGAGATGAAATCCTCCTGAATCATTAGCAACCAATGAAAGGCCCAGTGTTTTAGTGCAATAAGCTATTGGTCCAATTCTCCAGACAAAGATGCAAGTAGTGAATGTGGAATTTTAAATGGAGCTACTCATGTATAGTGATAAATGATGACATTAAGGAGCAAATAGAACAGTGCTAAGCGCTGTGGATTTGAGATTGGAAGGCTTATATTTAAATTTTGGTTTTTATATTTATTATCTGTTTTATAGAATCACAGAAGGGACCTCTGTAACTACCTAACTGAACCTATACCTGAAAAAAAAATCTTTCTGCAACCTATCTAACAAGATGTCAACCATGTCTTTCTGAAATCCCTCTACTGAATGGGAGACCCATTATGGGACTTGTTAGGACGCCTCTACTGAATGGGAGACCCATTATGGGACTTGATAGGATGCTTATGTGTTTGTCTTTGGACTTTATATCCATTTATTTGAGTTATGCTTTCTAAGGGGTCAAAAAATATAAATCTAATCTCTCTTCCAGTGAATAAATCTTCAATTGACTATTTGACAAAAACTGCTATTAAAAAAAGGAACTAAGTGTAGACCAACTTCTCATCCCATATTCCAAGATACAGTCAAAATGGGTACATGATTTAGACATAAAGGGTGATACTATAAGCACAACAGAAGATCAAGGAATAGTATCCCTGTTAGATCTATGTAGGAAGGAAGAATTTAATTAAGAAGTAGAGAGCATTACAAAATATAAAATAGATAATTTTGATTATATTAAATTAAAAAGTTTTAGTGCAAACAAAGTAAGTGCAACTAAGATGAGAAGGAAAGCATAAAGCTGGAAAACAAGGCATCATTTCTCGAATATATAGAGAATTTACAATAATACAGGTCCTTTCCCCATTTGGTAAGTGGTCAAAAGATATGAACAGGAACATTTGAGATGAAGAAATCAAGTGCTCTAAATCATTTTTGATTAGAGAAATGCATGTTAAAACAATTGGAAGATAACATCTTATACCTATCAGATTGGCTAATATGACAAAAAAAAAGGAAAATGATAAAAGTTGGAGGAGTTGTGGGAAAATCTGGATGCTAATGCAGTGTTGGTAGAGTTGTGAACTAATCCAACCATTCTGAAGAGCAATTTAGAACTCTGCCTAAAGGGCTAGGAAACTGTGCATATCTTATACCAATACTAGGTCTGCATCCCAAAAGATTATAAACAAAGAAAAGGACCTACATGTGAAAGAACATTTATAGCAGCCCTGTTCATAATGGCAGATAATTAGAAATGGAGTGGATACCCATGAATCGGGGAATGCCTGAGCAAGTTACCTCAAGACCTCACATAGCACTAATGCACTTTTTATAGGATATCACATAATAGTAGTGTACAATAAATACAGATCAAAGTGTACTTTTCTCACTTTAATTTTTTCATGTTTTTCCCTGTTGATCTGTTTGTTTCTTTCACAACTGTGACTAATATATAAATATGTTTTACATAATTGCACATATATAACCTCTATCAAATTGCCTATCATTTTTGGAAGAGAGGAAGGGAGGAAGAGATGAGATGGAGGAAACCCGGAACTCAAAATCTTGTAAAATTGAATGATGAAAATTGTCTTGACATGAAATTGGGAAAAAATAAAATACAATTAAAATAAATGAAAGCCTTTCGGATACTTGAAGATTACTATCATGTCAATCTGTCATGATTTTATGGCCAACATATTTCACATCCCTTAGTCTTAATTTGCTTATGAGGGATTTGGGGAAGAAATCATGGATTTGGATAAAAATATATTTAGTTTCTTTCCAGTGCCAGATTCTAAGATCCCATGAAAATATGAATATTTATAGTAAGAAGAAGGGAGAGATAAGGTAGGAGAATGATTTTCATCCCCAAAGCCCTGCTTGAGCACATTATTTTGGTGTGAATATGTTCATAAGTCTTAAAGGCTAGGAATCAAGCTGCTAAAACTCTGGCAAGTCTTGCTCTCTTAGAGATGCTTTGAATGCAGATCCACTGTGGATTTTATGTCTCCTTTCTGAACACCAGACCGGCTACGCTTAAAGAGGCTTGTCATCAGTTCATCCAGTTGGTGACATTATTTTCAGCCACAGCAGCTCATGAAGACTGTCTTAACTTGTCAAGTGGATGTGGTCTACATCCATGGACCAAATCAGGGAGAAGGTTATTCACACACACAAAGCCCATTATAACAAGACATTGGTCTGTACAAATAATGCTTTTAGGGAAGGAGAATCCCTCTACCAATGACAGTTAGCCCTTTCTCTAAAATTGGAAAAATTGTCTATTATACATATCACTGGGTATACAAAGACAAAAATGAAATGGCCCCTGTCTTCAAAGAGTTTCCTTTCCATCAGAAAAAGCACTCGCCAGTTAAAACACTATTGAGAGAAAATAATTCTCCCTAGCTGTGTGACTCTGAGAAAAGCCACTTGACCTCTCTCATTCTCTTTTCCCTCAGTATTAAATGTAGACAGCAACAATACCCACCTCACGGGGATGTTGTGAGGATCAGATGGGATGATCATAGGTGTCAAGGGCTTTATAAGCCTCAGACGCCACAGAACCATTATTATGATTCTAGAAACCTGAAAGGGGACAGGATGATCATTGCTCACTCATGCTGAAGCAACCTTAGGCTTCATGAGAACCATGGTGCTTGTCTTGGACTAGGGAGGGGATAGTCCTGGTGCTCTTTGCCCTGGTCTTATTACACCTTATGGACTGGATACCACAGTTTTAAAAGACCATTAATAAACTTGAGTGTGTCCAGAGATGGGCAACCAGGCTAGCCAAGGGACTTGGGATCTTGTAAAGGTCATTTATAGGAAGGGAAGATTATGAACCTAGAGAACAGACTTTAGAAGTGTGTCGTTCTTTCTTATTAGACTGTAAACTCTGTTTTTCTTGTCGCTTATGTCTTTGTTCCCATTGCTTAACACAGTGTCTAGCCAATAAGAAGTTTTGTTTTTGAATAAATGCTTGTTGACTTGATTTTCTCTTTATTGGATGTTAAAGAAAAGGCTAAATGGTCACATGTCAGGTAAGGAATAGAGAGGATTATTGCTCCAGAGTGGGAGCAATCAGTAAGAATTAAGTGCCAGACACTGGCCTATGAGCTGGGAACACAGAAAATAAATGGAGTAGATGGCATTCAAAGTTCAAGGTTTAATAATTCTGTGAAGTTTAGGGAGACGAGAGATCAAAGTAGAAAACTTGGGAAATTTGGGGGAGGAGTGAAAATTCTGAGAGGATTTGGAACGACAGAGAAGGAAGAGAAGGAGGAGGCAGCTATTTTTTGTTGATAGGGAAAATTCAAGTGCCTTCTATGTTTGCTGGGGTCAGACTGAACTGGCTAGAGGAGAGGGGAAGGGTGGGGAGGAAATTCAGTGGATCTCCAGGTTAGAGAGACAAAATTGCAATCAGTTTGGGGTTGGCCATCCATCTACTCTATGCATTTAAACAGTCGAGCCACCCCTCTTCCTGCCTTGATTTCTAAAATATAATTCCATTTAATTCAGCAATTATTAAGTAGCTATTTTAAACAATTCACTGGGAGATATAGGACGATTGATGGGATGGAGATAAGATGATCCTGAGGAAAATATTACAGATATTATTATCCTTATTTTGTGGATGGGAAAGCTAAGGCTCCGAGTGCTTAAGGAAGGAGAAGGGGCTATGAATATCAAGACCAGGGAAGGCTTTAGAGAGAGAGCAAAGTAAGCAAAACTGGGAATTGAGGGAAGACAGCATGCTATCTCCGTACGTGAAATCTATACAACAATCATAGAAACTGTTTCTTACGGCTAGAATTTCCTCCCTCCCGGACTCTCCTGTGGTAAGCCTTAGTTTAAGGCTCAGTCTCAGTGACAAGGTCTGCTCCTCTGAGTAGGAAGTGTCCCTGGTCTCCAGCTGTAAGCACTGGCTCCCTCCTCAGATTATCTCCTATTTACTTATCTTGGTACATGTCGTATCTCTTCAGGAGCAAGGGAGTTATAGGGGGCAGAGACTATTTTTGTTCTTTCCAGGCTTTGATGTGCCTTGGATCCCTTGTGTCTAGAGACCATTGCATAGAGGAGGTGCTTAATCAACTGAATAGATAGGGAATCATATGACAAAGTGCAAATTCAGTGAATCCACATTGCCCCCCCCCCCATCCCTCCCTGCTCCTAGTCATGTGCTAATGAGTGCTGCTGGACATATCCATCCCCCAGAGGATGCACACAGAATTCTATACAGATGTACGCATTTGTTATGGACCAGGACCCATTTATTTTTATCAGATTTCAGATGGGTCCTCATTGTTTCCAGGGTATCTTTCCTTTTTTCCCCTGGCTTAACTCTCAATGTCATTCCCCACAGAGGCTACTCTAAAGCTTTTCTTCCCTCCTGCAGCCCCCATACTGATACACCGTTCTTCCTTTTCAGGAGTCCATCATTCAACTAGCATTCATTAAGTGCCTCCCATAGGCCAGGCAACGGGCAAGACTCTGGAGATAGAAAGAGCAAATACAGACCCTACTCACCAGGAGTTCACAGTCTAATGGTGGGGCAGTGGGGGTGAGGGACAACATACAAACAAATATGGACCAAGATCTAGATGGAGAAATAGGGAAAGGTGCTAGAGAGAAGTAGAAGCGACAAGGTGGCCGGTGGGTAGAATTCCCTGCCTTGAGCCAGGAAGACCAGGAAGCTCTGACCCAGGGGCTTGCTAGCTGTGTGACTCTGATTTGCTCAGTTTCCTCATCTGTAAAGTGAGCAGGAAAAGGAAATGGCAAACCATACCAGTATGTCTGCCAAGAAAACCCCAAATGGGGCTATGAAGGGTCAGACATGACTAAATGCCAATAGCCAGAGGGAAGGCTCTGAGATGAAGAAGGACTGGGAAGGGTTGCTTGCAGAAGGTGAGACGAATGAAGTGGGGAGAGCTCCCCTCTGAAGTTCCTTGGAGAAATCCAAGCTATCAGCCCAGAGTGAGCTATCAGCTACCCCACACCTCCCAATACGAACCAAAGGAAATCTTCCTTCCATGTTTGATCCGCGTTGCTCAGAATGATGTTCCATGAGTTGGAAAGGCAGAGAGGAATATGGTGGTGGAGAGGGGACAGCTCCACAACAGCAAACCTCCATTCCCCTCTGTCCATGGCCCAAGAGCTAGGAGAGCCTGACAGAAGTCATGGGCTTAGGAGAAGTGCAGACCCCCAGCCAAACCTCCTTCTGCATCTGGGTCTGGAAGAGACAACTTGCTTTGCTCAGTACAGACCCTCCATGATCGATATCCTGCTGTCTGTACTTCTATGTGTCTGTGTGTATTTTGTTGTTTCTTTAAAACAAAAATATTGTTTTTGAAAACTCCAAAAGAGTAAATTATATTTGAGTTCAGACTCATTCACGCACTCATTTTTAAGTGAAGAAACCAAAGCTCAGAGAATTAGGTGACAAAGCTAAGATCACACAGGTAACAAGTGGATTTGAACTCGGATCCTCTGACTCTTCATCTGTTGCTCTTTCCGCTGGCCTTGATTTGCTGATTTTAAGTTTTCTCATCTGTAAAATGGGCACCAGATGACTTCACACACAGCTCAGCTCATCGGATGCTTATATTTATTTATTCTTCTTTTTTCTGAGGCAATTAGGGTTAAGTGACTTGCCCAGGGTCACATATCTAGGAAGTGTGTCTGAGACCAGATTTGAACTCAGGTCCTCCTGACTTCAGGGCTGGTGCTCTATCCACTGAGCCACCTAGCTGCCCCTCATTGGATGCTTATAACAGCCTTTCTGGGTGAGTACTTCTGAAATCGCAGAGGGGTACAGAAATCTGAGCCATTATTCATGGTGGAAGGATGACGTGTGGAACTGAGAACATCCCCTGGAGATGCTTTAGCTGGAAAATCGGGGAGATGGGGCTTTGGGACAACCGAATGGCCCCTCCTGGCCCTGGCTCTACACGAGCACAGTGGGCCCTCTGGCCAAAGCCTTCTGCTCCCTCCAGGAAGCTGGTCCCTTGCTGCTTTGCTGCATCTTCATGGGGTGTTTCCAAACCGCTTCAAACAGCCAAAAGCTTCCCGTGTTGTCAGATCGAATCATCGGGGCTGGGGCTGGGCTTCGGCCACCAAGGAAATTCCTGCGTGGTTTTCCCATCCCTTCCCTTCTCCCCATCTGGGAGCACTCTGTGGCACTAGAGCAGCTGGGCCCAGATGTACCGTTCAAAGCATCCCCTCTATAAATAATCCCTTACTTCACAGGGGCACTGAGAGGGTGAAGGGGCACCATACCCAACAATGGAGGCCACGCCAGGAAGAAATCGCCACGGGCTACTTCTCATCTTGTTCTCATCTGGCTCTGCATTCAAAGCTTCCTTGGACTTCAAAGAGTTATCCCACTGGCTTGGCAGGAGTAAGGGGAATGGGGTATACGGGATGGGAGAAAATGGATTGGACTTCTACGTCTGTTTCTGCTATTTCACCAACTGGAAAATGGGAAAATCTGGCCCCATCTCAGGGGAGGAAAAGGATAAAATATTGGGAAATTGTGCATTTTTTAGACACCCAAAGAAAAAGGAAAATGTCCCATGTGGTCAGCTATGGAAAAAAACTTCCCAGGCCTGGAAATAGAGGTGTTGGAAACACCATGTGTCTGTCTCTGTGGGTCTCTTGGTGTGTAGTGGGGGGAGATGGTTTTGTTTTGGGACACTTGGAATGTCTGTGTGAGTGCATCTGAGTGTGTGTGTGTGTGTGTGTGTGTGTGTGTGTGTGTGTGTGAATACCTCTATTTGTAGCAAGGTGAGACATATGTGGGGGGATGAATATCTGAGTACTATGTAGGTGTGCATTTGTGTGGCTGTGTTTGAGGGATGGCCTACGTGTGGGTGTGTTTGCTGGCTCAGGCACAGGTCTATTCCTCTCTGTAGATTTATATCCCTGGCCACTGGGTTTCTATGTAGCCCAAGGCATGTCTCTAAGGATGTCTCTATGAGTGTGTGTGTTTGTATCATGGCTTTTCTATTTATTTCATTTATTATCTATCATCTGTCTCTCTATTTCTATATATCATCTGTCTATCACCTCTCAATTATCTTTCTATCTCTCTCTCTATTTTGGGCTGTCTTTCTTATACCTCTCTCTCTTTATATATATATATATATATATATATATATATATATATATATATATATGTTTATATGTATCTTTTATATCTATTATCTATATATCTACTACTACCTCTCTTTCTTTCTCTCTCATTTATAAATATCATCTATCTTAGTCTTTTAATCTATCTACCTGTCTGATTTCCCCTCTCCTTCTATTATCTACCTACCTACCTATTTATGTCTGCCTGCCTGTCTATCTGTCTGTCTGTTTATATCAGCTATTGACCAGCTATCTTTCAGCTCTATCTTATTTATCTATCTAGCCATCCATCTGTCTGTCCATCCTTCTGTCTATCTGTCTCTTTCAGTCTCTACCAGCTATCTATCTACTCTATCTAATTTGAGCTATTTGTCTATCTATCTATCTATCTATCCATCTATCTATCTGCTCTATCTAATTTGATCTATTTGTTTATTTATCTACCTGGCCGCACATCTGTCTATTTATCTGACTGTCTATCTGTCTCTTTCAGCTACCTATCTATCAAGCCATCAATCCATCTATCTATCTATCCATCTGTCTGTCCATCCTTTTATCTATCTGTCTCTTTCATCTATCTACCAGCTATCTATTTATCTACTCTATCTAATTTGAGCTATTTGTCTATCTATCCATCTATCTATCTGATCTATCTAATTTGATCTACTTGTTTATTTATTTTTCTGGCTGCACATCTGTCTATCTATCTCACTGTCTATCTGTCTCAGCTACCTATCTATCAAGCCATCTATCTGTCTGTCTATCTATCTATCTATCTATCTATCTATCTATCTATCTATCTATCCATCTGTCTGTCCATCCTTTTATCTATCTGTCTCTTTCAGCTGTCTACCAGCTATCTATTTATCTACTCTATCTAATTTGATCTATTTGTCTATCTATCCATCTATCTATCTGCTCTATCTAATTTGTCTGTTTATCTATCTATCTATCAATCTGTCTGTCTGTCTGTCTGTCTTTTTACCTGTCTTTCTCTCTGTTTCCTTTCACCATCTAGCTGTCCATCCAAGTGCTAGGATTAGGAGGTGAAGCTTGGCCCTGGCCTGAGCTCAGCTCCATTTAGTCACTTAGGTATGTCTGTCCCCCTCTACCTTGGAGAGGGCTCAGCCTCGGGGTAGGAGTTCCAAACAGGGCAAGTTAACACCTCCCAGAGCTGGGGCCTGGATTCAGGTTCTGAAGCCAGGTCCTCTGGGATAGGTAGATCCTGTCTATGCTTCCCAGTCCTGCCTTTGACCTGATCTCTCAGTATTCCTTGTTCGCTTGCCTTCTAACCTCTTCCTTAAGAATTCAGCCTCCGACCCCTTGCTCTGCCACCAGTACGGCATCCTCCGGAGTTCTGCCCTTAAGCCCGTGTGCCCGTCTACCTTTGCTCTTTGTCTATGCTCTGTCTTTGCCCCAGCCACTTCTGTGAGGATGAGGATCGTTATGATGTTTTTTTTTAAATAATAAGAGCTCACATTTATGGATGAGGCAATTTTACTTGCAAAATGCTTTCCTTCCCTTATCTTGATGGATTCTCACCACTCTGAAATTGAGACTGTAATTAGACCCATTTTAGAGATAAGGATAAATGTTTGTTGACTGAAAGAAAACTTTAGAAATGTTAACTGACTTGCCAAAATCACAGTTAGCAGGAGCAATCACAAGTAGGTTTTACACACATGTTTCATTTGATCCTCACAACAACCCTGCCTGGTAGGTGCTACTAGCATCCCCATTTTACAGATAAGGAAACTAAGACAGATTGAGAGGTGACTTATCCAGGGCCACACAATGTGTAAGCATTCAAACTTCTGACTCCAAGACCAATGATCTCTCCACACAATACTGAGCCGGTAAAATAGTCATTGAACTGCTCCAAAAGCTCGTTCTCATTCTCTCCCGTCGGGAAGAGCAGTGGACTGGGAATCACAAAGTTTGATCTTAAGCTTGGATTTGGCCACTTATTCTCTATGTAACCTTGTCCCACTTATTTAACTTGTCCTGAACTTTAAATTCTGTAAAATGGGTGTAATAGCCTAAGTACCCATAGGGTGGCTATAAAGAGGATAAAGTTGATTAATCAACCAATCAGGATCTATTAAGTGTCTACAACACGCTACACTCTTGGATACAAAGGCAAGAATGAAGTGGTTTCTGCCCTTGAGAAGCTTATATTCTTAAGGGACATAAAAAGGAGATGAAAAGGCATGGGGGTGGGAGAGGGAGAGTGGGTATGGGGAGAGGAAAGAAGGTTCTGAAGTCCTAAAGAAATCAGGATCTGAACTGGGAGCAACAGACCCATCTCAGCGGCTGTATGCAAAGTACATGGTGGTCTTAGGAAGGGGGGTGCTGGCAGCCAAGTTGGGGAGGGGAAATCAAGAAAGGCTTCATTTGGAAAGTTGTGCTTGGGTTGAGTTTAAAAAAAGAAACCCTAGGAATTCTAAGAGATAATGATGTATGCTCTCTCCCTCTCTCCCTTCCTCTCTCCATCCCTTTTCTCTGTCTCTCTCTGTCTCTCTGTCTCTCTCTGTCTCTCTGTCTCTCTCTGTCTCTGTCCCTGTCTCTCTCTATCTCTGTCTCTCTGTCTGTCTGTCTATCTGTCTCTCTATCTATCTCTCTCTTTCTCTGTCTCTTTCTCTCTCTCTGTCTCGCTCTCTCTCCATCTCTGTCTCTCTGTCTCTCTCTCTGTCTCTTTCTCTCTCTCTGTATAGCTCTCTCTCCATCTCTGTCTCTCTGTCTCTCTCTCTCTCTCCATCTCTGTCTCTCTATCTCTCTGTCTGTCTCTTTGTCTGTCTCTTTCTCTCTCTCTGTCTCTCTCTGTCTCTGTCTCTCTGTCTCTCTCTCTCCTCTCTCTCTCTGTCTCTCTCTCTCTGTATGTGTGTGTGTGTCTCCAGATAGATAGATAGATGCTTTCACACACACACACACACACACACACACACATGAACTCTTGGATTACCAGTAAATTGTGTTACCCATCATGCTTCTAAGAGCTAGCCCACCCTCTGGCATCTCAGTGACCACTGGCCCAACCCCACTAAGTAGGGGGAAATTAAGGCGAGAGGTCAATTACTTACAGATTGGCTTGGGGAACTTTTCCTGATATCCCGGTATATGTTTGTTCTCTCCCGTTTGATGGATGTCCCTCCCTTCCTCTGGCAGATTTATTTTGAGCATTGAACCCTTTCCCCTCCCCACATTAACTGCCCATTTCCCAGGCACTCTGGGCCACCTCGAGGAAGTGAGAGGTAAGCCGTTTGCCCAGCAGACCGCCAGAGAATGCTTCATTCTGAGTCCTTCTCCTTGTTCCTAGGCAAAGCCCCTTGCAGCAATCCATGGCTTGGGCAGTGTAAGGCTCTATTCATGGCTTCAGAGCTTTGATTTATTTTGGAATGAGGAAAATCTGAGCTGAGCTCACAAAGTGGAAATTAAAATATTAGAACTATGCTTGCAAATCTAATATTCCAAGGGGCCTGTTTTAAACATCACCCACTGTCTCTGATCAAAATGAAAGGCTCTTGAAAAAGACCGGGGATTATTTATGGCCAAGTGAAGGAATAGGGAAAGACCCAGCGATATTTATGGCTGACTTCAAGGAATTCCACTCAATGTACTTGGGTCTGCTTATGTAGCCTCAAGTTTCCTCTTTGGAGATTTCAAGACCTGTAAAGGGTAAAGATGGAATGAAATACAGCCAAGGGGGAGGTCCTGTTTACTTGAAGCATCTGGTCAAGAAGATTTACCCTTCATGGGTTTGGCTGACTTTGTACACGGTGCAGCACTAGAATGGCTGCCTGGCTGGGACTCCCGCAAAGGCTTCTGAGCCCAGCTGGCTTTTGACCTTGAGGAGGTGCCTTTGACTTTCTCTGAACTTGAGCTGGTTTCCTCTGTAAAATGGTCAGATCCCCGCATCCAGGACCATCTCCAGTCATCCTGATGTATATCTTGCCCCTGGACCCAGATAATTTCCAATGGTGATCTATCTTGTCCAACTTACCCTCACTTAAATCCAACTCACTTTCATGTCCGACATCACCTCTTTGAGAATGAAGGATAAGGCAACAATCCCATAATGCTATTAGAAGTTCTAATGGAATCAGAAATGGGAAAAATCAATTGTATGGAGTAGATCAGGGAACAGCTAAAATGAATCCTGCAACAAGATTGTGATTATCTAAAACTGCCCAATTAAAAAAATGAAATGAAAATAAGAGAGAAACATGGAAGATTTACATGAAGGTAAAGTGAGATGACCAGAACCAGGAGAATAATAGACAAGGAATATAATATGTATAGAGAGGAAAATGACAATAACAATATAAAATGAAAGGAGGGATTCCCATCTCCTAGTATATGTTACTTGAAGAATTGATCAATCTCTCCCATGGGGTGCACTTCTTTTCACCCCTTTGTCTGTGCTTGCCAGCCCACAACCCATTAGAAGGGAATGATGACTTGACACATAGAGAGGCTAAGGATGATCATCTCTAATTCTTCCAGTGAGATGGAGCAGAACCAGAGCTTGCCATCCGTCCTGTCGCTCCGCCCTCCAGCCTCCAAGACCCTGAACCTTATCACTGACCTTGTCACTCTCCATGGCTGATCTGTCCTTCGGATGTTGTCTCCCCTAATTAGAGAGTGAGCTCCTTAAGAGCAGGAACTCTTGCTCTTTCTCATTGCACCTCCAACTCTTCTCACAATGATTGGAACCTAGTAAGTGCTTAATGAAGGCTTTTTCATTTTTAATTAGAATGACCAAATTGGGCCCAGAAGAAGAGATGAGAAAATATACCTCCCTCCCATCTTAGCAGGGACAGAAGATTGAGTGTAGAATATTGAATATAGCAGTTGAAGTCTTGGTTGGTTTTGTTTAACCACCTTCCCTCCCCTTTCTCCCCACTTCTTTTTTATTCTTTTTAACAAGATACGGAATTCTGGGCATGGGTATGGGGGAGGGTGACCCATAAAAACAAAGGATAATAATAAACATGTTACCCAAGAAAGTGCCTCGTAAGCCGTAACACACACAATAAACCTAAGTTATGCTTTCTACCGACATTATAAAAATGCCAAATTTGGCTTCTCCCAAGGCTTCGTTGTTTGAAAGGTCCAAATGTACAGGGCTTTGCAAGCTACATAAATATCAGCTAGCATCATTATTTTCTTTCTTGCTTCCATACCCTTAGGATCCGTAACTTCCCCAGCCTGGCCATTCTCTCCACTGACACAAAGCCTTCTCTGTCACAAAGCATATTATGCAAATTGATTTTGACTCTGTTTCTAAGTCCAGCCTGTGCCTCCTGCCAAGGTCACAAGCTCCCTAATTTTCCTCCACTGAAATGGAGAGAAGATTCTCCCCCTCACTTCCCATGCGGTTCCTAAGGGCCATCAAAATACAGTGGACACACATAATAGAGACCCAGAAAAGGTCATGGAGGGAATGAATGAGCTTTCTTTCTTATGGACCTGCTCTAGGTTGCCTTGGTGAGCTTAAAAATCCACCCTCTTCCTGAACTTCACCTCCTTCCTTGACCAAATGAGGAAATTGGACTAAATGATCTCCAAAGTTCCTCCCAACCTTTAATCTCGTGATTATACATTTTCATTTCTAAAGCATTCAACTGTTAACAAAGTATTATCCACAATTCTGTGAGGTTGACCAGGGAGGGATTATTGTACCCACTTGACAGATGAGTGATTGAGGTTAAGTCACTTGGCCAGACATATAAACATCAAAGTCAGGACTCAGGCCAGGTGCTGAATCCCAACTTTGTTGCTTCCTACCTGTGTGACATTGGGCAACTGGATAAACCTCTCTGTGCCTCTTGTTTGTGGTCCAGTGGAAAGAGAGGTAGCTCTGAAGTCAAGGGATCTGAGTACAGCCTCTAACACCAACCATATGGGTGAATGTGGGCAAACCACTTAACCTTCCTGAGTCTCAGTTTCCTCATCTGTAAATTGAAAGGTTTTGGACTAAATCTGTGGAAATAAGAGAATTGGGCCATGTGCTCTCTAAGATGCCTCCAGACTTTAAATGCTCAGATCTCATAAACCAGTTATTAGGATACTGCTAGAACATTGTTGCACCACCCAGGAAAAGGGAGACCCTCATACTCAAGTGGAAAGACCACTGAATTGAATGTTTGGAGCTGAGTTTTCACATTCTGGCTCTACCATTAACTCTCTCTCTCTCTCTCTCTCTCTCTCTCTCTCTCTCTCTCTCTCTCTGTGTGTGTGTGTGTGTGTCTGTCTGTCTCTCTGTGTCTCTGTCTGTCTCTGTGTGTGTGTGTCTGTCTGTCTGTCTCTCTCTGTCTGTCTCTGTCTCTCTGTCTCTCTCTCTTTCTGTCTCTCTCTCTTTCTCTCTCTCTCTCTTTCTCTCTCTCTCTCTTTGTCTGTCTGTCTCTTTCTTTGTCTGTCTGTCTCTCCTCTCTACCTTTTTTCTGTCTCTCTTTGTCCCTGTCTCTCTCCTCTTTTTTCTGTTTCTATTTCAATCTGTCTGTTTCTTCCTTTCTCTTTCTTTTTTTCTCCTTTTCTCTCACTTTTTCTTTCTTTCTTTCTCTTCCCTATTTCTCTCCATGTATATGTATTTATATACATATGCATATATATGTGTGTATATGCATGTATATATGTATGTATGTATGTATATATCCTTTTTTCAATTAACATTTATTTTTTCTCTCTGCCTTCTGTCTTAAGTGACTTTGCTTCTCTCTGAAACTGAGTAGTCTTTCTGTGTAAATGGGAGAATTCTAGTTGGAAGGGCACTTAGAGACCTTGTGGACTAACCTGTGTTCCATCATTCTCCTTTCTCAGCTCTGACATCTTACACTCTTTCCTATGATCTACAAGGCAGGGGTAGTGCCCTTGGAAGATAGACACGCTTGGTTAGTCTCACTCAGCTGCCACCCAATTGGCATTTACCCCAGCTGATGCCTGACAGAGTGGCGGGGCGTTTAATAGATTGCTGATTTCCTCGGTACTAAATTTAGGCCAGGAAAGGGGTGTTTCTACAACGTAAGGCTCTGGGTCGGAGTTATTAATGGGCCAGCTGTCTTGACAGCTCCAAGGGAGTGGATGCTCTCATTCCAATATTTCCCACTCCACCCCAGGAAGGGTATTAGGGCATTATGGTGCTAAATCAGAGGTCTATTCGGGGGCCCATCAGACACATAAGTTTTCTTGATTCAGGACCAGAAATTTCTAAGCAAATGTCATTGTCCAACAAAGGAAGCAACAATACTCTTGCTTGGCCTAGAGAAATACAAAGCTTCGATCCAGGTGACCCAGTGGAACAGTGGCAAAACTGGGCCCCTGGTCTCTGGTCTCATCTCTCCCAGAGTGTTCTCCCCACTCTTTGTGTCCCCACCTCCTCCACTGAGTCAGAACCCAAGTCTCTTGTCTAGAAAACAGAAGGGGAGAGGTAACCCCGAGGACTGCAGTGTTGCAGTGTCCTGTGACATAAAATAACCAACAAACATGTCTTAAATGTCTACAACGTGCCAGGTATTTTGCTACAGCCTGGATAAAGGGGAAACAGTCTTTGTTCTCAAAGAGCTTCCATCCCATCAGGGATAGATAGCATGATCCCACAGGGGCATATTCAGAATATAGTATAAAGGTAGGTTTTAATTCAGCTCCGCCTCTCTCAGATCTGATATTCTCTCCTCTTCCTTCCCTCTATGTTCTGATATCTCTATTTTAATATAATGCACATAATAGATGGTACAAAGAATAGCCAGTTTCCCAGAATCACAGACTTTGAGAGCTAGCAGGAACTAGCTACTCCAACATATACCTAAAGGAATCTATAATCTGATAAATTCTACCAGTGGCCCTCCACACTCTGCTTGAACATCTCCAAGAGAGGGGCTGTCCATCCACCACCAGCAGCAGCAGCAGCTCCTCAGGCAGCCGTGACCCTCTTAGGTACCTCTCCTTACTAAGAGGTTGGTTATTTCCTGACCTCCAGGCAAACCATGTCTGACAATGGGCCTGGTCTCCAGGACCAGAACAAGCTTGGTCCCTCGTCCCCATGGCAGTCTCTCAACCTCTCAATGTCTGTCTCTCCTGGACCTTCTTTTCTCAGTTTAGACATCTGTAGCCAGTTTTATAGATGCAGAAACTAGTCTTTGGGATCATCACCCAGACCTTAGCACTGACCATGGACTGAATCCTGGCTCTCTGTCCATGATATTAGGCAATCTGGGGCCATGAAGAGAACACGATGGAGACATCATGGAACATGAATGTGAATTCCGGATCTGCCATTTACTTCCTGAGTGGCCATGGACAAATCAATGGACTTCTCTGGTTCTCAGTCTCCTCATTTTTAAATGGGTGGCAACTGCAGAGCTATGACTCTTTGTCTCTTGAATGGGATGACAGCATGTGTCTACAGGACTTCAAAGTTCCCACTGAAACGACCCTGAAAGATGGTTAATATAAAACTTCTTGAACTCAAAGCATTTTTTTCCTGATTAAAAAGAGAACTACCATGAAAATACTAGAGAATTATGACTCCCAGCAAATGTCATTTTTATATAGTTAAAAAAAAACAAGTCTTTCCCCCTCTTCTCACTGATCAAGGTCATATTATTTTCAGCTGAATATCTACTGAGGGATTAGTTTGGCATTTGGTAAAATACTATGATCTGATTTAAAAAAAACTGAGTTAAAAAAAACTTATGTGCATGAGCTTAAGTTTCTTGCAGCATTCATTGACACTCTCTGAGGAGCAAGGCTGGAAACCGGTAGTCACTTTTTCATAACTTGTGTAGATTATTCCACATTTTTATAACATTGGGAAAAGGCCATATTTAACTAGTCATCTTCAGCTATTTATTATAGTGCTTGACGTCTGTAGTCATTAACAGATCACTCAATACGAGAGCATTATTGTAACCAGCCCTTTTTATATTTTGCCCATCACCCTGCACATTTTCAAATAAAAAACAGGATAAATGTTTGTAGTTTGGTTTTGGGGGAGGAAACTGAAACCCAAATCTTTTAAAAGACCTGTAATTTGCTGCAAAGTAATCCAAAGGTAACAAACAAGGCATGAGGTTTTAAATATTGCTCGAATCCACAGACTCTCAGAATCATTCTCTATTAATTATAAAAACAGAATTGATGAGCAACTATAACTATAGTATAGCAGCAGCCATTTATAACACCTCCGTGCCTCAATTATTTACACAGGCGGTCTATTTTTTTTTTGATTTGCTTTTATTTTTTTGGCACCATCTGAACTTTTTTTTTGGTACAGAAGATGCACTGACATATTTGCAAACTGGAATTGTCATTCTATTGGAATAATAAGGACAATCGGAATAAGGAATATAGGAAATATTTATAGATTCTTGTTCTTTTGCTTCAGTTGTTTATATTTTGTTTTTAATTCTTGTAAGTTGTAAGAACTCCTCAATCAAACAAGCTGAGAACTAGTCTTATCTAGCCAGGTCAGACTTTTAATATAAAATACTTCTTCTAACACATAGTTTATACATTCTTTGCTCCTATTTTTTGGAAGATTCTCAAATTGATTACGAAAGATTTTTGGCACAATACATCCCTGTTATATGGTCTAATGACTAAGAGAAAATTGCTCTGCTGATGCTGTTTATGGTAATATTTTTGGCATATATCCTATATATTCCTCTGTCTATTTCCACATACTTCCTATGTGGCTAATTGTAGCATAATAATGATAGGTAAAGGATTGCAAAGACCCTGTCAATTCTACAGAGTAGAAAGGCTGCAATTCAGTCAAATAAGATAGTACAAATATTGGTGTGCCCATTTTACAGAAGGGAAAACAGAGGCTCATAAAAATGGAGATGTTTGGAACACTGCTTTTTTCTTCATATTACACTGCTTCCTGAAGGGGAGAGCTCCAGTGCTCATTACAACCATCATCAGCCCAACGGGCCGGAGATCATATGAAAGAGTTTAATGGGTCTCAAGCCTGAACCTGCCAAAGCTCAGGAACTTAGATGAGGATCTCATAGAGTCCCAAAACTCAGTCAGACTCTTTGCAGGGAGATCATTTAAGAAACAAAGAAATAAATCAAACCTCTTCAATTTCTAATTTCCTCTGGGCTGGGCCTAAATTGTCTATTTAGCATCTAATTTCAAATTAGAAAGCCGCTTAGGAAAGTCCCCATGAGTCAGGAAACTTTAGAAGCTGCTAGTCCCAAGGGCCCTAAATCTAATTTCTCATTTCTCAACTCTTGGAGCACCAGGATTCCATGGAAGATCCCCAGTTTGGTTTGTGGTCTTTGTACAACTGAAGGAATTGGGAAAATTGGAACGTGGGATATTAGAGCTGGAAGGGATTGTAGAGACAGGCAGTGTATCTCAGCGGAAAGAGTGAGAAATTTGGAGGCAGAACGGCTCTTGGCCTGCGACTCTTGTCATGTAGACTCTTGGAGCCTCAGTTTCTTCAAAAGGGCTGGAAGATTTCCGAATCCCTTGCAACTCTGTGGAGTGAATATCGGAGCATAGAACTACAGAAATGGAAGCGATGTTAGAACGTGGAATACCCAGAGCCCATTTAAACCAAACCTGTCATTTTGTAGGTGAAAGCAGATATCCCAAAGGTCACAAGCAAAGCTTGTCCCAGCTATAAAACAAGAAAAAAGTGGTCCTAATGGAAAGAGTAGTGATTCAAATCCCACTCCAGCCATTGGTTTGAGTCTCAGATTGTATAAAACATATGGGGAGACAGAGAGGAGAAAGAAGATACCATTGGATAGTTTATTTTCTTTGCCCTCCCTCTATTCATTTCAATTTAATATATCCGAATTAAGGGGTACAATGGGCCAGACTTGGGGATAGACAGCTGCCAGAGGGAAGGGAAGACCAAGCATTTACTCAGCACTTTCCATGTACCAAGCTAAGTGCTTTGCAAATGTAGGCAGGCAACGGAAGGAGACAGAAGAAATGATATTGAAGTTGGAGTCAAAAGATCTGATCTCAAATTCCACGGCCATTTGCTCATGGTGTGACCTTATTTGTCCCCAGGTTCTCCTCCACCTTTAAACTGGTCATGGGATCCTGTGAATGCCAAGTTTAGGGAGCAGTAAATAAGTCCATTTGGCAAGAGTCCACATTGTTTAACTGTACAGTTAATGGCACAGCAAGATCTTAGCTGATCACTCAGATGCCAGGTCTACACAGCTCTGTGAAAATGAGAGAGCCATCGTCCAGTATGTCAATAAACGAGCCATCGTCGTCAACAAGCGAGCCAGTGTCCTGTATGTCGATGAGTGAGCCAGTGTCATCAGTGAGAGAGCCATCGTCCAGTATGTCGATGAGCAAACCAGTGTCCAGTATGTCAATGAGCGAGCCAGTGTCATCAATGAGCGAGCCATCGTCCTGTATGTCGATGAGCGAGCCAGTGTCATCAGTGAGCGAGCCAGTGTCCAGTCTGTTGATGAGAGAGCCAGTGTCCAGTCTGTCGATGAGCTAACCAGTGTCCAGTATGCTGATGAGCGAGCCACTATTCATTGAGCATTTCTTCCTTGCCCAGGAATTGGCCAGGCACTGGGGAGAACACCAAAGAACCATGGCCCCTCACGTGTTGGCCAGTCCAGTGATGGAGATGGGACCTGGCCATGGTTAACAATCAGAGCCTGGGTTGTTCTCTCAGCCCTAAGCTGTAGGCTACCCAGCACACATCTGGAGATAAGACTCACCATAATACACAAGCACAGCTTCCTTTTGTTTCTCTCCAAGCCTGTTCCCAGGACAAGGCAGCTGGGACATCTGGGTGGCACTTGTAATTTGTTAGATTGCCCTGCTCTGGCCCTGTACCAGCACTGCCCAGAAGGACTAATGAGAATGGATGGCCACGGAGCCCAGGACAGCCCCAAATGTTGGCGTCGCCCATCTACGAGTCCTAAAGGCCATTTCTTTGGGAGACTTTATGATTAATATGATTTTCCACAGTCGAACCATAGCATTGCAAATTAACCAATTAGATTTAATGCACGCCGGGCAGCTGGGAATTCCGTGACAAATGGGCCTTTGTTGGCCCAGTGATTAATTTTCGGACAACAGGACGTTGTTTTCTTTTTACAGGAATGTTGTTCATCCTGAGAGAGAAGGCAAAAGCCTGGGTGCAGAACAGTAAATTAGGATACCCAAACCCATTTAGGCTTAATTGTTTTTTTTTTAATTTTATTTTTTAATTTTTTTTTTAAATTTTATTTTATTTGCATAATATATGTGTGGGTAATTCTTCAACAATAACCCTTACATAGCTTTCCGTTACAAATTTTTCCCCCCAACTCCCCACCCCTCCCCTAGATGGCAGGATATCCACTACATGTTAATTATGTTAAAATATTGGCAAATCGAATATATGTATTCATATTTCCAAACTTATCATTGTTGTGCAAGAAAAATCTTATCTACACAAACGATATATCAGATAAAGGAAACACAATGTAAGCAAACATCAATCAAGGAGTATGAGAATGTTATGTTGTGGTCCACATTTCGCATCCCTCTCTCTGGGTGTATATGGCTTTCTTCAGTGAACAATTGGAGGTGGTTTGAAACATTTCATTGTTGAAGAGAGCCATGTCCATCAGAATTGATCGTCATATAGTACTGTTGTTGCCGTGTATAATGATCTCCTGGTTCTGCTCATTTCACTCAGCATCAGTTCATGTAAGTCTCTCCAGGCCTCTCTGAAATCATCTTGCTGGTCATTTCTTACAGAACAATAATATTCCATAACATTCATATACCATAATTTATTCAGCCATTCTCCAATTGAAGGGCATCTATTCAATTTCCAGTTTCTAGCCACTACAAAAAGGGCTGCCACAAACATTCTTGCACATGTGGGGCCTTTTCCTTCCTTTATGATTTCTTTGGGATATAAGCCCAATAGAAATGCTGCTGGGTCAAAGGGTATGCACAGTTTGATAACTTTTTGAGCATAGCTCCAAATTGTTCTCCAGAATGGCTGTATCCGTTCACAGCTCCACCAACAATGCATCAGTGTCCCAGCCCTCCCACAACCCCTCCAACATTCATCATTAACTTTTCCTGTCATTTTAGCCAATCTGACAGGTGTGAAGTGGTATCTCAGGGTTGTCTTGATTTGCATTTCTCTGATCAATAGTGATTTGGAGCACCTTTTCATATGACTATAAATAGTTTTAATTTCATCCTCTGAAAATTGTCTGTTCATATCCTTTGACCATTTATTGATTGGAGAATGGCTTGAATTTTTATAAATATGAGACAATTCTCTATATATTTTAGAGATGAGACCTTTATCAGAACCCTTGAATGTCAAGATGATTTCCCAATTTGATGTTTCCCTCCTAATCTTGTCTGCATTGATTTTGTTTGTACAAAAACTTTTTAACTTAATATAGTCAAAGTTATCTATCTGGTTTTCAATTAAGAGTTCCAGTTCTTCTTTGGACATAAATTTATTCCATCTCCATAGGTCTGAGAGGGAAACTATATTACATTCCTCTAATTTACTTATAGTATCACTCTTTATATCCAGATCATGAACCCATTTAGATCTTATCTTGGTATGTGGTGTTAGATGTGGGTCATAGGCTTAATTGTTTTTAAATGCCTTTCGCTAAAGGGAGAGAAAGACATCATCTACCTCAAAATGTGATGTCATACCAGCCAACATCCTATTTCTAATAACTAAAGTGCTCTGCAGAATGTCAGAACAGAGACTGTTGGACTTAGAAGGTTCTCGGAACTAGAATGTTCAAATATAGAACAATTTCTCTACTGCAGTTCTGTGCTTCCTGGGCCCCTTGGAGTTCTAATGTTCTCAAGTGTCTTGGACCGGGAAGGGACCTCGGAATATAGAAGGTAAATTTCAGAACACAGGAGATAAATTGTGAGAAAGTCCCAAACTAACAGAGTTCTGGTTGTATCCTTCCGGCTCCAATTCGGTAAAACCGGCACAGAGTGCCTCGAACAGAGGAGAGAGGAGGGGGTTTCCTTGAGATGGGGGCTCCCAGGTGAGGGATCTCCCTCCACCAATTGAGACCAGCACCTCCTTTTCAATGACTACTGTTAGTTACCTAGATGGGAGGCCCATAATCTCTAAAAGTGACTTGTCCAAAATCACACGGACAGAATGTGTCAGAGACAAGACCTGAGACCTTCCTAACTTTGGGGAGGATTCTTTG
The DNA here is from genome assembly GCA_023553655.1 of Myrmecobius fasciatus. Taxonomy (NCBI): domain Eukaryota; kingdom Metazoa; phylum Chordata; class Mammalia; order Dasyuromorphia; family Myrmecobiidae; genus Myrmecobius; species Myrmecobius fasciatus. The sequence continues at coordinate 160,820 of JAJPUD010004162.1, forward strand.
CCCATGAGACCATGCTGCTACCTATTTTACATAGTAGGCCTTGGCTAATAAGGTGATGATAATAATAATAATTGACATTATTTCATTAATAATAATGACTGACAATTAATGAAATAATTGTGATCACATTATCACAGCCAGAAGGGTCCTATTATTCACTCCTTCTAACAGACAAGGAAACCGAGGCTCATAGAGTTTGTGTCACATAGCTAGCACACAGTGGGACTTGAACCAAGACCATGCTCAGTCTATTACTCCACACTGTTCTAAGGCAAAAGAGAAAAGAGCTGTTCTCTTAAGGAACTCGTCTATTAGAAAGGATTATACACAGACAGTTACGTGTCTAAGGCAAGTTGATTGGGTCCTTGCTTTGCCATTGTCCCATTGTCACCTCTGTAAGAGTGGATGATGTGACAGCACTGAGACTGGCCTTTGGGAGGTGTCACGGGGGGCTGGGAGGGGAGAGAGAGAGAGAGAGAAGGTATTGGAAGGAATCTGGGAGGGGGCAGCATCCTGAGCTGAGTTGGTGGAAGGAAAATCTTCAAAAGCAGGAAATGAGGAGGAAGTATGTCCCATTCTGGGGGGTTGGCCTGTGTGAATATGCTATGTTCTGACACCCCCTGTTCTAAGCTCCCTCCCAGCTCTGACATCCCCTGTTCTAAGCTCCACACCCCCTGTTCTAAGCTCCCTCCCAGCTCTGACATCCCCTGTTCTAAGCTCCCTCAGCTCTGGCCTCCCCAGTTCTAAGCTCCCTCCCACCTCTGACCTCCCCTGTTCTAAGCTCCCTCAGCTCTGACCTCCCCTGTTCTAAGCTCCCTCCCAGCTCTGACATCCCCTGTTCTAAGCTCCCTCCCAGCTCTGGCCTCCCCAGTTCTAAGCTCCCTCCCAGCTCTGACCTCCCCTGTTCTAAGCTCCCTCAGCTCTGACCTCCCCTGTTCTAAGCTCCCTCCCAGCTCTGACATCCCCTGTTCTAAGCTACCTCAGCTCTGGCCTCTCCAGTTCTAAGCTCCCTTCCAGCTCTGACATCCCCTGTTCTAAGCTCCCTCCCAGCCCTGACATTCCTTCTTCTAGCCTCTCATAGATTATAGAAAAAGACCAGAAATGGGATGTGAGAATGGACACTGTGTGTTCCAACATTCCAAGTTCTGTACACGTTCCCTTATTTCCTTCCTCGATGTTGCCATGGTGCTGACCAAGCCATCCCCCTCCTGGGGTCCCCACCACCGAGGTACCAGGTTGAACTCAATGATCTCCCATGCCCGATAACTCTGGGGTGTTTCTGTCCCCCTCTCCTGCATTCAGAGGCCTTGGGTAAGGGGGGTGTTAGCGAGGCACCCCGATTCTAATTTGGCTTCGGCCCCTCGCTGGTCCCTTTCCTGCCTGTGCCTCGGTCTCCCCATCCCGACAATGAGGGCCTGGGACCGTCCTTCTGTCCCTGAGAACATGCCCTGCGCCACCCTCAGAGCTCACTGGGGCCAGGATGCACTGATTGCTCCATTGTGTTGCTTGCTTTTAGTCTAAGTGTCCCCAGGAAAGGGTGGGAGAGGCACTTGCAGAAAGTGACTGCTGAGTCCGCAATTTGTTCCCTTTTCCCCACAGCCGAGCTTGGCTCAGAGAGACCCCCCCTGACACCTCGCCATTCGCCTGGGCAGAAAAAGGAAGAAGGGGATGAGCCGAAGCCGGAGTCTGACGCAGAGGATGTCTCTGATACCTTGACCTTGTCTCATTAGATAAGGCCGTTTGATGGATGCCGGGGCCCTTGAGGGCTGCCGAGCTCCACTGGAGAGACGGATCCCTTTTGTTTACCCTTGATTTTTGCGGATCAAGCCATTGAAAATGTGCCCAAGGACGCACATCACCGTCCGACTGAATCAGTGCCATTGACCGCATGCTGTCCCCCTCGGAAATGTCTCCTCGTGGCACAAAAATGGCCCGAGTGTTCTCATCGGTGATGGCAGCAAAGCGGAAGCTTGGGTGATTCCGGTAAGTGGCAAAGCCTTGGGGCCCAAGCTTGGCGATGGTCGTTGGAGCACTGACCTAGGGAAGTCGGAGAGGGTCTGTCAGCAGTCACGGGGGGGGCGTTTTTGATGACAGCTCTCCCACAGGGTGACAACATCATTTGGCTAAATAAAGAATTATTCTTTATCACCTGCAAATACCACTCTGACCTCATCAGCTTCAGCATCTCCTCCATCACCACCCACATCTGCGAACATCATCCAAGCTTTCGCAAGAACCAGCACCAACATTTCCACCAAAACCTGTCATTATTATCCACTCCACCCCCTCCCTAATCATCCCTGCCCCTGCCCCGCCATCACCGTCACCGTGGCGAGTTTCACTATCCTTACATCTACCACCATCATCAACATGATTGCCCAAGGACCATAGCCATCATCCCAGCTGTTCTCCACACCGTTCCCCCTGTGACCCTCACCACCTTTCCCCCTGTGACCCTCACCACCTTCACCATCACCATCCTCACCACCATTCCCCCTGTGACCCTCACCACCGTTCCCCCGTGACCCTCACCCCCGTTCCCCGTGACCTTCACCACCTTCACTATCACCATCCTCACCAATACCACCATTATTATAACCATTATCCCCTTCATTACCATTTATCTCCTTCATTTAGAACACAAACTCTTTCTGTGAGAGCAGGACCTCGTGTTTTTTAAAAGCCTATCTCCCCACACGTCCCACCGTCATGTTCCATAGTCGGTAAACATGCTTAATAAGCACTTGTTCTTTTTTCTTTCTAAATAGCGAATCTCTGTTCTGAGCCAAGTGCCGTGGTGGACAGATTACAAATATTTACTGAATTGAAATTAAATGAATTCAATGCACTCAACTCAATTACATCGAATTTAGCAAATATTTATCATCTGTTTTGTCCCCATAGGACTGTGCACAGAGTTGGAAGGAGCTTATTAAATCCTTGTAGGACATTAAATGTTGTTATTGTTGTTCTTTGGGGGAGGTGGGGTAGAGAAATGTGATTTCATTGGTGTGGGAAATTTCCAGGGCAGAAACTTGCTCCAGTGAGGCAAATGTCAAACAAAGTTCTCCTCCTATAGAGTTGTCTGGTACACAACAGTTTGAGGGACTTGCCTGGGATTATGTGGCTCGTTCCGTGGGAGGTAGGGCTGGAACTCAGGCCTTCTTGACTCCAGAATTGCTGACCTCTACCTCCTTCTCTTTCACTCAAATTGTCTCTAGTTTTAAAAAACAGAAGTGAAGAAGGATACTTCTGAGATCAAGAACTTTTAAATCCCTTCATCCAGTCTCCTTCTCCTATCATTCCATCTCTCATGTGGCGTCACTCTAAGTTTATGCCCCTGATTTTTCCATCCCTCAACACTTTCCACCCATTTGTTCCCCATACTCTCCTTCCAGACCCCTTAGTGACCCCATTCCGGTCTACACAGTCACTGGCTCCTTTGTCCAGTTGTTGAGTAAATTGAGCCCAACCCCAACCATGGAGCGCTCCCACACTCTGTCCCTGCTCAGATTCTTCCATCTGAAGCAGGAGGAAATCATTCTGAGAAGCTGAATTGCAGCTACATAAATTACACCATAAATGAATGTTAACTAATATTAAGTGGGCCCTCCTTGCTTCCAAACAAAGCTTCTTCTCCCAGTAATTGAGCCTCTAGCCTACTCTGCTTAATGACCACTCCAGACTGTCTCTAGCTTCAGATGTCACCCCTTTCTGAGCCCCTTGCCTCAAACCCCAGGAGGACAGAGCTTTCACGACCTTCCCTCCCTTGGTTTTCTGCTTCCCTGCCTAACTAACTGCACCTTCTCAATCTCCTTTGAAGGTTCTTCATCTACAACATATCCCCTAACTGGGAATGCTGCCCAGATCTCAGTCCTGAGCTCTCTGCTCCTCTCCCCACACTCTCAGACTTGGTGACCCTTCAACTCCCATGGATTCAATTATCTCTACTGATAATTTCCAGATCTTTATCCAGAGCTCCTCTACTGAGAGCCTTGCATTACTAATTGCTTCTTGGATACAGAGAACTATTTATCACATAGTGATCTCCAGTTCAGCACCTCCAAAATAGAACTCATTATCTTTCCCCCCCAAAGCCACACCTCTGGGAAGAATACTGCCATACTTCTAGTCTCGTGGGTTCTGGACCTTAGCTTCATTCTGGACCCTTCACTTTCCCCCAAATAGCCGATTAGTTGCTTGTCATTTTTATCTCCACAGCATCTCTTATGTTTATTCTCATTTTTCTCCGCTCACTGGGCTGCCATCTCCGTTCCCACTCTCATAACTGGACTTTGTAGCTGGACTCTTTCTTTTTTTCTTTTTCTTTTTTTATAGCTGAACTCTTTCAAAAATTGTCTGTCCTATTGGCTCCTGCCTCAATTATTCCATGTTCTGATCATTCCTTCACATGTTCTGGCCCCATCACTCTCCTCCCCTAAACCCCATCACTAGTACACCCCAATGGTTCCTTATTGCCCCTAGAACAAAATAGGAAGTCTAATGTCTGACTTTAAAGCTCCTCACAGGACAGCCCCTTCCTCTCTTTCCAGCTTCTGCTCCTTCTGTGCCATCTGGTTAGACCTCTTGGGGTCTCTCACATGGAATACCTTCTCCCTGTTTTGACATCTTTTGACCGGCCATCCCCTCCCTCACCCTTGACTGGACTATCCCCCCTCACAACCTCTGCTTTTCAGAATCCCTGGTTATCTTTTAGCCCAGAGCTCAAGCTCCAACTTCTTGTTGGAGCCTTTTAGAAGGAGACCTCGTTTAAAAGCATCCCCAATCCCCCCAGCTGCTAGTGCTCATACTCCCTGAATTGCCCTTTTGTATATCTGCTGTATGTGTGTGTGTGTATATGTATATATATATACACACAATTACCTATGTCCATGTCTATATCTATGTATCACATCCTGGTAAACCACTTTGGCAGATGAACTAAAGCCAGTTGAGGGTAACCAATGGGTCACAAAGCCTTTGGTGACTTGGGGGTGGGGTCTACCTCAATAATGTGAAGACTTCCCTGGCAGAATGGATGGATGAGAGCCGTCTGTTCCAGTGGCCATGAAGGAGGCTGAAGCAGGAGCTGGGGAGCGCTTAGAGCTTGGCCATCCATCAAGGACGCCAAGGTCATCCTCCACATCTTGGGCCATCTCCAGTCTCCTTGCTGTCTCTGCTTCTTGTCTTGTGCTTGACTTTGATCACTGTGGAAGAAACAGTAAGACTTGACTTTGTGCAGCTCTGCCTCAAGTTATTGGTCCTCTCTTAAGACAAAGGATGAATGACAACATATACTGTATGTACTTAAATATTACAATGTCAGTTTATCAAGGACAGGGGAGTTCATTTTTACCACTTGGTCCCCAGCATGTGGCACAGTACCTGGTACACAATAGGTGCTTAATAAATTCTTGTTGATGTACTGACTGATTGATCAGTAGCAAAGGAAAGACCAGTGGCTTGGAGGAGACCCGTACAACAAGAAGGCGGAGTTTCCTTCCAAGGCTTTCAACATGTGTTTGCTTTGTGGGATCACATGTCTGAGTATTTGGGGTCTCCGAACAGCAAAACCAGCTGCTTTTAAAACCTATGAATATCTTAACGATGTGTTTGTGGACCAAAGACTATAAAGTAGGAAAACTGGGCATTAAAAAAATAAACATGGGAAGTAGAGGAGAAAGAAAGCAAACCTGAAAAGCGGAAGGGATCTGTGAACCTCAGATGCTGTGTTTGGGAAGGGATGGGAACTTGCAGGAGCCATATCCACTCCCCACCCACCCAGCCCCATACCCACATGGTGAAGGAATTAGTTTAGCAAACATTTATTAAGCACCTGCTATGACCAAGGCCCATAGACCCCTTAAATGTATACACACACAATATATATATATATATGTGTTTGTGTGTGTGTATGTATACATACATATATATATA
>JAJPUD010004162.1:167156-194155 GCA_023553655.1 Myrmecobius fasciatus
CATTGTGTCTTGCACCCAATAGTAAACACTTCAATGATTTTTTTATTTCATTTTTCATTCATTTATCCATCCATCCATCCATCATTCATCCATTCATTCTTGATATATGTTTGCTAAAGTAATGAATAAACTAGACCTCAAATGGGAATAAGACCATACTGAGCTTCTCTCAAGAGAACGTAAGAATTATCACATGCTGATCAGACTCAGATATTGCAGCCATAGATGCCCATATTAGGAGTGGACAAGGTCTCAAGTCATTCTCAAACCCTGAGCATTTATTCATTCCTTTGCACAACTGCCATTCATTAAGAATCAGGTGGGGGGTGCAGCTAGTTGGTGTAGTGGATAGAGCACTGGCCCTGAAGTCAGGAGGACCTGAGTTCAAATCTGGTCTCAGACACTTAACATTCCCTAGCTGTGTGACCTTGGGCAAGTCACTTAACCCCAATTGCTTCAGCCAAAAAAAAAAAAAAAAAGAATCTGGTGTGTGTGTGTGGGGGGGGCATCCTTTCCTTCCTCTGTGGAATACTCAGGAAAATTTCCTTAGGTGTAGCCATTGGTTACTTTTCAGGGATTGGGACCTTATAGGGATGGATCTTGTTTATTTTTTTCCCAAATTAGAGATGGAAGCAAAGTTTCTTCCTGGTCCAGTCTCTCTGAAGACACAGTCAATGACAGGGTCTAGGAGGGAAGGGAAATGTAGCATCTCCTTGGGGTCGGTCTCTCCCCCTTCCTTCTGACTTCTAGTACAGGTAACAGATTTCTGCTCTCTCAAACCAATGAGGTAACATTTTAAAAGTACTTAGTATAGTGACAGAACAATGTACTCCCTTTAATATTGTTCCCCCCACCACCACACCCCTCTCCCCTTCAAACTTCTCCTGAAGATGGACTCCTAAAGCAGTTGCTGGAACAATGACCTTGCTGGACTCTCTAATATACTTTAGACCTAATTTATGTAAGTAATCTCAATATAATATCTCATATAATTTCATCCAATGATCCAGAACATTTCACTCCCTATACCTAGTTGACACATTGATTTTTATAGAGTCAATAATGATTATCTCCTCCTCCTTCTGAGTTACATTTGGCTATAGTCAGTCTCCTCTCCTCCCATTAATGGAATGGAAATCTCTTAAGAGCAGTAACTCTTTCAGATTTTGCCTTTTAAAGAAAATTATTCCTGCTAACTACCCTATGACTTAAGCTGTTTGCCTCAGTTTCCATGTCTGTAAAATGGGGATCATAATAGAACTTATCTCCTAGAGTTGTTGTAAAGAGGTGATAATATTTATAAAATGTGTTGTAAATATTAATATGCTAGATAAATGCTAGCTATATATATATATACATATATACATATATATATACACACATCACTCTCTTCCCCAAAACCTCTTCTAGAAATGGTTTAGACCTAATGTATACATCTGATTGATTGAATAAAAAGGCATTTTCACGTGATAAAAATTATATTCAGCATATTACTGGTTTTACTCAGAACCTGCAAAACACTATTCATTGATATATACGTAAATATGTATACATGTATGTATCTTCAAATCAGGATGGACATGTTCCATTGGATCCTTCTCCTACCCCTCCCTGCCATAGTCTCTGAAGCTACAGCTTTCCTCTGGACCTTCTGCTAATGGATAACTGGGTGGAGGTGGAGTTGACCTGAGGTAAGAAGTAGCAGTGCTGGGGCAGCTGGGTGGTACAGTGGATAGAGCAGCAGCCCTGAAGTCAGGAGGACCTGAGTTCAAATCTGGTCTCAGACACTTAACATTCCCTAGCTGTGTGACCCTGGGCAAGTCACTTAATCTCAATTGCCTCAGCAAAAAGAAGAAAAGAAAAAAGTGGCAATGCTGGTGTCTGACACCTGAAAAAACTCATCTTGGCTCAATATAAAGACATTTTCGCCATCTCAGCCCTACAGCAATGAGCAATGATTTCCTCTGGGGAAAAGTGAGGTCGTCACTTCAAGAAATGTCAAGGGGACGTTGGCTCATCAGAAATTTCATGCCTTAGGTAGGAGTTGGTCTAATAATAATACATATGTATATGTACATATATATATATATATATAATGCTAGCTAGCATTTAATTAGCATGTTAACATTTACAACACACTTTATAAATGCTATCACATCTTTACAACAGCCCTGTGAGATAAATTCTATTATGATGCCCATTTTATAGACATGGAAACTGAGGCAAACAGATTAAATAACTTGCCAAGGGTCACACAGTAAGTATCTGAGGCAGAATTTGAACTCAGATGTTACAGACACCTGATTTAGGACTTTGGCGCTTGGATGATTTTTTTTTATTATTAAAGCTTTTTATTTGTATAACATATATATGGGTAGTTCCCCAACGTTGATCTTTACAAAGCTTTCCATTACACATTTTACCCCCGGTCCCCTCCCCTCCCCTAGATGGCAGGAGGTCCAGTACATGTTAATAATGTTGAAATGCTTGACAAGTTGTGCAAGAAAAATCCTATCTACAAGAAAAAAAATAACATCAGAGAAAGGCAACACAATGCAAGCAGATGTCAATAGAGATCATGAAAATGTTACGGTGTGGTCCATATTTCATATCCCTCTCTCTGGGTGTATATGGTTTTCTTCAGTGAACAATTGGAACTGGTTTGAGACAATTCTTTGTTGCAGAGAGCCATGTCCCTCAGAATTGATCATCATGTAATTTTGTTGTTGCTGTGTATGATGATCTCCTGGTTCTGCTCGTTTCACTCAGCATCAGTTCATGCAAGTCTCTCCAGGCCTCTCTGAAATCGTCCTGCTGGTCATTTCTTACAGAGCAATAATATTCCATAACACTCATATACCATAATTTATTCAGCCACTCTCCAATTGATGGACATCCCTTCAGTTTCCAGTTTCTAGCCACTACAAAAAGGGCTGCCACAAACATTCTTGCGCAGGTGGGTCCCTTTCCCTCCTCTAAGATCTCTTTGGGATTATTATAAGCCCAGTAGAAACACTGCTGGGTCAAAGGGTATGCACAGTTTGACAACTTTTTGAGCATAGCTCCAAATTGCTCTCCAGAATGGTTGGATCCATTCACAGTTCCACCAACAATGTATTAGTGTCCCAGTTTTCCCACATCCCCTCCAACATTCATCTTTATCTTTTCCTGTCATTTTAGCCAATCTGACAGGTGTGTAGTGGTACCTCAGAGTTGTCTTAATTTGCATTTCTCTGATCAATAGTGATTTGGAGCAACTTTTCATATGACTAGAGATGGTTTTAATTTCATCATCTGAAAATTGTCTGTTCATATCCCTTGACCACTTATCTATTGAAGAGTGGCTTGAATTCTTATATATATGAGACAATTCTCTATATATTTTAGAAATGAGGCCTTTATCAGAACCATTAAATGTAAAGATGATTTCCCAATTTGATGCTTCCCTCCTAATCTTGTCTGCATTTGTTTTGTTTGTACAGAAACTTTTTAACTTAATATAATCAAAATTATCCATCTGGTGTTCAATTAGGAGTTCCAGGTCTTCTTTGGACATAAATTTATTCCATCTCCACAGGTCTGAGAGATAAACTATATTACGTTCCTCTAACTTGCTTACAAAGTCCCTCTTTATATCTAGATCATGAACCCATTTAGATCTTATCTTGGTGCTTGGATGATTTTTAATGTTCTTTCTAGTACTAAAGTCCCATAACTCTATGATCTTCCTTCTAGCCTGAACACTCTTATGTTCTAACATCCTATGCTCTCAGCTTCCTTCCAGAACTAAGATATGTTCTTTTATTCTATGTCTCTCCCTCCAATAATCACTGTTTTTGTCTTGGGATGTCACGAGTTCCTGGGGCAGTGAATCTAGTGCAGCCGAAGTGCTCCTTCTCAGAAAAGTATTTGTAAAGATGTAAAATAAAATCCATAGGATTACAAAGGAAGCCAATTATATTTAAATATAATAACCAAAATATTGTTCGTAAAAGTTCAGGGACCCCAGATTAAGAAGCTCGGTTGTAGGATATTTCCCAGCTCTAATATTTTATGTCTTAACACTCTAGATTCAAACATTTTATATCCCAAGACCCTTCCCATCTCTGACATTTTATTCATTAAGTTCCCTTCTAGGCCTGACATTTTAAATATTAAATTTCCTCCTTAACATTCTATCTTCTAAGATTTTATGTTCTAAAGCTCTTCTTGTCCTGGCCATTCAACATTCTAATGTTCTCCGTTCTAAGGTCCCTCCCAGCTCTGGGTTCTATGAATACAAGGGTCTCTGGCAAGGATATCCATTGTTATAGGGAGCAGATGCCCATCTGTCCCATTATCCAGAACCCCTGCACACGATCTCCATTGCACCCCATTAGTTGCCGGCTATTCCCTTTGCAGAGACGATCATTGGGAGACATTCCCATGTGTGAGCTTTATGATCATAACAGCTGTAACAGTTCATGGGAATTGGGGAGAAGCAGAGGACAAAGAGGTGAAACTGATGGGCGGCAGGAAGTTTGGGTCTGTAGTTTTAATTTGATTTTCTGTTTTACAACAGCCTGCTCTCCATTCATGGAGCAGAAATGAATGGGCCCATAAAAGCAAGCAGTTTTTCACAATTATTGGCCAAGGAGATGAAAGTTTCATTGTTATTCTTCCATTGAGTTCATATGTCTATTCCCCCAAACTTAACCCTTTCTTAGCCTTAGGGCCACAGATTTTTAGAGGAAAAACTTGAACTGTTGCTTTAATACACAGCCAGCCTGCAAACTTTACAGCAAAAGTTCTTTACTCGGTCCCATAAATCTTTTTGTTAAATAACTCTTTCAATAGAATTCTTTTCCTTTATATTTTCATGCATTTTGTTTTTTGCATTTAAAAGAATTATTCTGAGTTCATTATTAGCTTCACCAGATTGTGCTCAAGGGGTCCAGGAACAAAAAATAAAAATAAAAAAAGAACTCCTGGTCAAGGCAAGTCAATAAGCATTTAGTAAGCACCTACTAGGTGGTGGAATGGATAGAACAAGAGCCAGAAGTTAGGACAACTTCAAATCCAGCTTCAGATACTTATTAGCTGCGTGAGCCTGGGCAAGTCACTTAATCCCTTTTGCCTCAGTTGCCTCACTTGTAAAAAAAATGAGCTGTAAAAGGAAATACCAAAGCACTCCAGTATCTTTGTCAAGAAAAACCCAAATGGAGTCATAGAGAACTAGACACAACAAAACAATGCAAATCCCAGCTCTACTACTTACTGCCTATGTGACGTTGGGCATAAGCCACTTCACAAAGCTCCCTGAGCCTCAGTTTCCACATGATCTCTAAGGTCCCTTCCAATTTTATATCTATGATGAATAAGGAAATGTCTACTGCTGGGTTCTAGACTTGCAGAAATTGTATATTTCTTGTGGACCACAACGTAACATTTTCATGCTCTCGATTGATATTCGCTTGCATTGGGTTTCCTTTCTCTGATTTTTTTTTCTTGTAGACATGATTTTTCTTGCACAACAATGATAAGTGTGGAAATATGTATTTTAACATAATTAACATGTAGTGGGTATCCTGCCATCTAGGGGAGGGGAGGGGAGGGGACTGGGGGGAAAATTTGTAAGGGAAAGCTTTATAAAGATCAATGCTGAGGAACTACCCATACATATGTTATGCAAATAAAAAGCTTTAATAAAAAAAAGAAATTGCATATTTCTGTAGAATAAATTCAATTAGGCTTCTCACCTATCTACTTCTCTCTCTCTCTCTTTCTGTCTCTCTCTCTCTCCCTCCCTCTCTCTCTCTCCTTCCCTCCCTCCTTCCCTCTCTCTCTCCCTCTCTCTTTCTCTCTCCCTCCTTCCCTCTTTCCCTCCCTTCCCCCCCTCTCTTTCCCCCTCCCCCCCTCTGTCTTTCTGTCTCTGTTTCTCTCTTTCTGTCTCTTCACACACACACCTCTATATAATATAATAAGCTACTAGGAGAGGAAGAGAAGCCATATGAGCCGATTCTTTATTACACAACACATTTGAATCATTAGGGTTTTTAAGGTATTTTTCCAATTAACAAACATTTATATTTTTTCCTCCCACTCTCCACCCCCATTGGGAATTTTAAAAATTCTTATAATAAATAAGCATAGTCAAAATAGCCCATCCTCGTGTTGACCATGATCAAAAATGCATGTGTTTTGCATGTTTAGTCCACAGCTTCTTTGTTCTTGGTCCTTTTTATCCCAAAGACAGCATAGATCTAGAACACAGGGCTCGAGGGACAATAGCATTATAGTCTATTTCTTTTATGTTGCAGATGTAGAAAATGAAGCTTTTGAGCATGTGTTGTCTGAGGTGGCCCCAAGAGAACCTAGAGATAGAAGAGTGAAGATAGTATAGGATTAAGCAGGATCACCAAGGGATCAATATTGGGAAGGGAAGAGAGTTGTAGCCTGGTCAAGGGGCCAGGATAGTACTGAGATATGGAAGGATTATGGGGCTTGGGGATCATGATGAGAATGAAGAATAGATTTAAGAGGAATGAAGCCAAGGGAGATATAAGAAGAAAGAGAAAAAGTCATCATCCCATAAAGGAAATTCAGAATTATTTTTTTTATTAAAGCTTTTTATTTGCATAACATATGTCTTTACAAAGCTTTCTGTTACAAATTTCCCCCCCAGGCCCCTTCCCTCCCCTAGATGGCAGGAAGTCCACTACATGTTAATAATGTTAAAATACATATTTCCACACTTATCATTGTTGTGCAAGAAAAATCGTATCTACAAGAAAGAAAAATCTGAGAAAGGAAACACAATGCAAGCAAACATCAATAGAGAGCATGAAAATGTTACGTTGTGGTCCATATTTCACATCCCTCTCTCTGGGTGTCTATGGCCTTCCTCACTGACCAATTGGAACTGGTTTGAGACAATTCCTTGTTGCAGAGAGCCATGTCCATCAGAAGTGATCATCATGTAATACTGTTGTTGCTGTGTATGATGATCTCCTGGTTCTTCTCGTTTCACTCAGCATCAGTTCATGCAAGTCTCTCCAGGCCTCTCTGAAATCGTCCTGCTGGTCGAAATTCAGTATTCTTGAACATGGAAGAGCAATATTAGTGGATAATGACAAGCTCAAGGGCACGAATACACTTTAATATAGCAAAGACACAGGTGAGGAACACTTAAGGGAGCTGAGAAGATTGAAGAACTGGAACGTTGGGAAATTTGATGAAGCATGAACAGGTATGTTGAAAATCCCTAGAAAGAGGAATGGAATCTGTGAACCAGACACTGCACCCCCTATGAAAATAGGGGGACTGTCCCAGGAAGTGAGTGACACAGCTCTTATACGACTAGTGTGCGGACATTCTAAGATTATATCAAGAAGTTGAATGATCAGGACAGGATAGATCTGGGGATGAATGGCAGGAACAATATTCAAGGATTTTTTTTTTAAAGTATATTAAGATCAAGAAAAAATAATGGTAGGAATTGAGCACTATTTAGAGTGAATGGTATGGGGCTAATAGATGATACTAGATAGAACTATTCAGCTCTTATTTTTAATGTTTAATGTACCAAGGAAAATAAACAACCCACTGGGAAAGAGAGAACAAAAATAGATGCCAGAGATCAGAAACCCAAGGTAGATGACAAGAGCTGAATGAGCCACTTTTTTTTTTTTTTTTGCTGAGGCAATTGGGGTTAAGTGACTTGCCTAGGGTCACACAGCTAGGAAGCGTTTCGTGTCTGGGATCAGATTTGAACTCAGGTCCTCCTGACTTCAGGGCTAGTGCTCTATCCACTATAGCGCCACCTAGCTGCCCCTGAATGAGCCACTTTCAATCAATTATTCAGTCAAAAAGCATTTATTAAACACCTACAATATTTCTGATACTGTACTAACTTGTACAGTAGGGAAAGGGGTACAAAGAGAAAACTAAAATAATCTCATCTCTTGAGGAGCTTACATTCTATCAAGGAAAACAACCTATATATGTATAAAGCACCCTATATGTATGTGTATGAAAGTCTCTGTTCTCAAAAAGCTCATCATCTTTAGGGGAAGCTGGAGTACCAGCCCTGAAGTCAGGAGGACCTGAGTTCAAATCTGGCCTCAGACACTTAATACTTCCTAGCTGTGTGACCCTGGGCAAGTCATTTAATTCCAATTGCCTCAGCCAAAAAAAATGGAACTAAAAAAAGCTCATCCTTTACTGGAGGCTGAAAGTGTAATTATGTATAAATAAGATACACTCAGGACAAATTAACAAATCAGAGATCAGCTCAGAGGAAAGGAACTAGTATTATAGAATATCAGAAAGGGCTTCTTGTAGAACATATGATATTATCTGGCACTTGAAGGAAGTCAAAGAAACCAGGAGATAGTGATGAGGAGGCAGAAAGTTGTAGGCTGGGACCTTGGTCAGTAAAAATGTACACTTGGGAGATGGATCGCTTGTGTTTAATAAACAGCAAGAAGCTGGTGGATCTGGATCAGAAACTACGGAGAAGGGAATAAGATGAAATAAAGGTTTATAAAAACCAAACAGAGAGGACTTTATACTACTAGAGTTGACTGATTAAGAGGGTGACATGGTCAAACCTACCCTAGGAAGATCATTTTGATAGTTAAATAGCAGAAGAAAGTGTTAAGGAAAGCTAAGATCTTGAGCACAGCCTGGATTTGAGTCTGGTCAACTTTCCATTACAACATAGTACTTGGTAGGGGAAGAAGAACTCAGAAAGAAAAGGAATGATGAAACCAGAAGGAGAGAAAGGCTGAAGACTGGGAAGGAGAGGAGGAAGAGATAAAAGAGGTAAAGAATGGAAAGATGAGAAGGAAGATGTAAATTAGAAAGTTGAAGAAGGGGGAAGAAATAAAGGAAAGGAAAGGAAGAGGTTTGAAAAAGCAATTTATGAATCCCTTGGGGCGCCCAGAAGCTTATGACCATCAATCTCCAAGAGGAGGATTAGCTCTGAATTGAATATTTTATAGCAATTGTGTCCAGCTGACCACTCCTGCTCTCTGCCAAGTTTCCCAACGGAGAAAAGACGGAACGCGGTTGGAACTAGAGGCTGACGTGGGTAAAAAAGTAAATTGGGACAAGATCCTAAACCTTCCTTTATCCCCATGCACTTTCCACTCTGCTCCACCCTTTTACTCAATTTCCTTATTTGTCATTCTCTCTCTAGCAGAGACCTGGGGAGCAGCTGAGACTAGGGATAAAGGAGTGTGCTCATGAGCCATCCCAAGGCCCAAGCAGGCTTCGCCAAATGTTTTTGCCCTTCAAATCATAAGCCCCTGACTTGTTTAGGAAATCGTATCCATCTGGTTCTGATTCATTTACACTTAACTCATCAAAATAGTGTTGTAATACCTAATTGACGTCCAAAAAAGACCTAATTGACATCCAAGAAGCCTCTGAGTAGATTTTCTTAGAAACCGGGAAAATGTTTTTTTTGCCAGAAGATGGAAAAACTCATGTTAAAGACTTAATTTTCAGTCCCTAGTCCTGAGCCTCCTAGCAATTATGGGTAGCAGAGACACTCGGTACATAACATAAAGACTGATAACATAGGGTAAAGAGAACATTTCCCATCAGCAGGTGAGCTTCAGAAAGGCAGCAACTGCTGTTGTTGTGTTTGCATCTTCAAGATCTAAGAAGGTTATTTTATTTTGACATAGATGCATAAAAATTTAAACAGACTAGAAGGTTGGGACTAATGGAATAAGATATACCTGGAGAGAGAATGATATAAATTACTACAGATGGGCTAAATAAAGCAAATCAACAAGTATTTATTAAAGCCCCCTACTATGTGTTCTCCATTTGAGTTGAACTGATCTTGAATAAACTGAATTAAGAACTTGATTCTAGAGTCAAGCTCTTTTCTGAGTCTATTTTCTCATGTATGTAGGTTTGACCGCTCAGCTTTGACAACATAGGTTTTTACATGCTAACCAGCTCTTTTGTTCTTTTAAGTAGGGATCCCTGTTCAGGGATAAGTTGGACTAAAAGTGGCTCCTTGTGACCCCGAGATTTCTAGGTTCAAAAATTCACTTTTTACAGATAAAATCAGAGGCTGCCATTCTGGAGAGCAATTTGGAGCTACGCTCAAAAAGTTATCAAACTGTGCAGACCCTTTGACCCAGCAGTGTTTCTATTGGGCCTATATCCCAAAGAGATCTTAGAGGAGGGAAAGGGACCCACATGTGCAAGAATGTTTGTGGCTTTTTGTAGTGGCTAGAAACTGGAAACTGAATGGATGCCCATCAATTGGAGAATGGCTGAATAAATTATGGTATATGAATGTTATGGAATATTATTGCTCTGTAAGAAATGACCAGCGGGACGATTTCAGAGAGGCCTGGAGGGACTTGCATGAACTGATGCTGAGGGAAACGAGCAGAACCAGCAGATCATTATACACGGCAACAACAATACTATATGATGATCAATTCTGATGGACATGGCTCTCTGCAACAATGAGATAATTCAAACCAGTTCCAATTGTCACTGAAGAAAGCCATATACACCCAGAGAGAGGGACATGAGATATGGACCACAACATAACATTCTCATACTCTTGATTGATGTTTGCTTGCATTGTGTTTCCTTTATCTGATATGTCTTTTGTGTAGATAAGATTTTTCTTGCACAACAATGATAAGTGTGGAAACATATATACATATATTCGATTTGTCAAGTATTTTAACATAATTAACATGTAGTGGATTTCCTGCCATCTAGGGGAGGGGTGGGGAGTAGGGGGGGGAAATTTGTAACAGAAAGCTTTGTAAGGGTTAATATTGAAGAATTACCCATACATATGTTTTGCAAATAAAATTTAAAAAAAAATCAGAGGCTGCTCAGAGCATCCTGAAAATCTTGATGAAGCTCCCCCTTCTCCTTGTCCTAGAGGGAGGGAGGAAAGGATGCTGCACCTGTGTGGGGGAAAGCGTTTTCCCAATAAATATCATTGTACTTGGGGCAGGAGAGGATGAGTTCTAATTCCATCCTTAATGCTTGTTACTTCTGTAACCTAAAAAACGTCACTTCCCCCTGCTCAGACCCCAGTTTCCTCATCTGTAAAGTTAGTGGGATGGACAAAATGTCTCTCAGCTTCCTAGCTCTAGCCATAAATTAATGAAGATTTGATCCTTTCTGTGGAGGGAGAGGGCTCTTGTGCGGCCATTGACAGGTGCAGGTCTCTGCCACCAAGGAGATGAAGAAGACATGGTAATGGATGTCTCTGGTGGGCTTCCTGGCACAAGATCTGGAAGCAAAGAGAAGGAAGTGATGAGTTTTGTCTAAGAAAAGGTCAGCTGGCATCCAAAATGGGGTCAGCAGCCAGCCTCTGAAACTGGATGGAGGTGAAGCCTTCAGTGTGGGCAGCCTCTGCAAGAGGGCTTGAAAATTGCACCCCCTGTTCTAAGGCCCCTCCCGGCCCTGACACCCCCTGTTCTAAGGCCCTTCCCAGCCCTGACACCCCCTGTTCTAAGCTCCCTCCCAGCCCTAATACCCCCTGTTCTAAGGCCCCTCCCAGCCCTGACACCCCCTGTTCTAAGCTCCCTCCCAGCCCTGATACCCCCTGTTCTAAGGCCCCTCCCAGCCCTGACACCCCCTGTTCTAAGCCCCCTCCCGGCCCTGATACCCCCCTTTCTAAACCCCCCCCCCCCCCGCTATTCTACTTTCCAAGGCCTCCTCCATCATAAACGATCTGTGCTCTTTGGTCCCTTTTCAGTTGATTGTTCTAGGACTCTGCTGTTGCTCGGTGAGTCCTGGAGCTGTGGGGGAAAGCCGGCCTGGGCCCAGTTGAGGGAGCTGCCCTCTTGCCATGGGGTGTCCCATATCCTTATCACTTTCACCCCTCTTAGCCCTGAATAGGCACCAGGAAAAGTCCGTGGAGCCTTTCGTGGGAAATGGATGAGTCAGCCAGAGATTCCCTTCGTCTTGATTTATTTTTATTTTTCCTGAAGAGTCAGCGTGTCTTGACTTGCCCATCACACATCCTTCCCACAAATAGTGATGCTCAGGTTACTCACATCTGGGAAGCAGGAGGAAACGAGGGAGGGGGAGGGCCCCTTTAAGGCAGGGGGTCTTACCTTTCTTTGTTCCAGGGACCCCTCAGGCAGTCAGTCTAGTGACGTCTAGGGACCCATTCTCAGAATCAGGCTTTTAAATCATAAAACAAAATATTTAGGATTGCAAAGGAAATTGAACTACGTCTCTCAAAGCTTTGAATGATCATTGTTTTCAGGGGACATCTGGCACATGTGCGCTCCCCATTCAGGAAATGTTTAATCCCAGGTACTGACCAGTGTACAAGGGCAAGAAGGGGTAGAGAGTCTGACAAGCAACTCCACGTAGTGTGCCATGGGACCAGGGTACAAATTCTTATCCTGCTATGTCTTAAGGTACTTCTGAATTTAGGCAAAGGACCTCGGTTTTTTAAACTTGCCTCTATTTACAGGCTTTATACCAGTGACCTCCTCCCTGGGTCTCAGTTTCCCCATTTGTCAAATGATTCTGGGGCTTAATGCTTTCTTGGATCCCTCACAACTTTTAATCCACAATCCTTTGATTCTATGTTCCCTTTTAGCTGTAACCTTTTACTTTCAACCAATCAGCATTTATGGAGTACGGACCACATGCCAAATATTCTATTTGTCACTGGGGATGCAATTACAAAAGGCAAACAAATACACAAAACAACAGCCCTGCCCTCAATGGGCTGACATTTTATCAAGAAAGGGGACGTGTTTACATGGAAGTAGATGTAAAATCACTACAAAGTTGCATGGGAGAAGATGGGGGAACAATCTATTATCTTGTTTCTGATTGAGGTCTTTTCTAGAGCTGAACATCTCCATTTTAATGTCCTGGAAATTGATTTTATTTCTGATGTTTTCTATCTGAGGGCCTTTCCAGCTCTGATATTCTCTGTTTTAATATTCTGTGTTCTGTATCCTAATATCCCTCAATCTTGAAGTCGTACGACTGAAAGCTAGGTACTTCCCAATATCCATCCTACTCCATTAAACAATTATTCATCAAGTACCACCCATGGTCAAGGCAATAGGAGCTGGAAAGACAAAAGTCAGATAGCCACTGACCTCTTAAATAGCTCCCAGAAGCACGGCTTTGAAAACAGGACCCTTCCAGCGTGATGTTTAATAATAGCTTTTGGTCTTTGAGGGCCAGCAGTCTTTAAAGTTAAGAGCAGGAAAAAGTCTAGGGTGTAAGATTCATTAGAAAATTGTTCCTCTTCCCTCCTCTCCTTATCCCTCCTTCACCTTTCCCTTCTTCTCCTTTTCCCTTCTCACTTGTCCTGCCCTGTCCTGTCCTATCCTTCCATCCTTTCCCCTCTTCTTCCCTTCTCATCTGGCTCTCCCTCCACCCCCACTCCCAGAAACACTTTTTCCTGATAAGATTGAAAGCGAGGCTATTTCATTACAATGATGATTCCCAACCCAAACCAAGGTTATTCGGGAAACTTTCAAAATGTGTTTTTCTCGTCAGCCATGACGAAATGGTTTCCATTGTTTGTTTCCTTTGAAGATATGGATCAAACTCAGGGGACAAGTGAGAGGGAAAGAATGGCCAGGCCTGGTCTGAGACATGATTGCAGCTTTGTCCTTGGAAAGTGAGACCCAAGGGAATCTAATCTGAAAAACTCTTAGATCTCCCGGCCTGTTCCGGTGGACCATGAAGCTCATGGCTGGGCAGATCTTCCCCGGAGCCCTTCCTAGTCTTACTTTCCTGCTTCCTATAGTGGCCATTAAGAGACTGAAGAACTACATGGTTCTTTTCCTTGAATCTCTCCTTTGGGGCCTTTAAATTCTGATAATTGTTTCATTTAATTTTAAAATAATTTATATTTTTGATTTTGTGTCTCATATTTCTGTGCTACCTCCAACACACCCTAGTGTGACACCCTAAACAAAGTATTAAACAAATCAGGAGTGCAGGCAGCTCTCTGGGACTCTCCATTCCCTTATCTGGAAATTCTCTCCACAGGTGAAATTGCCCCCGAACCCAGGTCTGAACATCAGGGCTCTCATCTCATTCATGCGGGCAGTGGCGCCCAAAGTGGAAAGCTGTCATAGTAGAATTGAAATGGACCCTAGAAGTAAAAATTGTGTAAAAATTACAATATTATATATATATATATATATGTATATGTGTGTATACATATATATAATACATATGTATATATACATATATAAACGGATCCTACAATAAAAAATATTAGATCTGAAAGGGACCTTTGAGCACATTTCAAAGCAGGGAGGTATCACAGAACAAGAAATGTCCAAGATGAAAAGGGCCTTAGAATACAGAAGATGGAGCTGGAAGGATAATAGAGTAATCTTCAAATAAAGAATACTAGGGCTGGGAGGGACCTCATCATAGCCGTAGTTGGGAAAGGATGGGGAATTCTAGAACTGGAAACAACTGGCATTTGACATGTAATTCAAGGAAATAAAAAAAATCCATTCTCCTGAGTTTAAAACTGGCCTCAAACACTTACTAGCTGTGTGATCCTGGGCAAGTCACTTAACTGTTTGCCTCAGTTTCCTCATCTGAATGAACTGGAGAAGGAAATGGCCAACCTTGGTATGTGACTCTAAATAATCACAACTGAACAACAAATAATCTGAAATATTCATGATACTCTGTGTGTGTGTGTGTGTGTGTGTGTGTGAAATCAAAAAACTAGAAACAAAGCAGATGTCCATCAATTGGGAAATGGCTAGCCAACTTATGGCATAGTAATATAATAAAATATGACTGAAACATAAGAAATGATGGCTAAAATCAATATGGGGAAGTATGGGAAGATTTACATGAATTTGTACCAAGTGAACTAAGCAAAGTCATGAAAATAAAGCACACAGGGGCTACAATAAAGTAAATGGAAGGGTTAAAAATAATAAAAAGAAACTGAGAGCTATTAATACGACTGAGCTTGGCCATGGAGAAGAGATGAAAAAACTCTCTCCTCTGTCCTTTCTTTTCAGAGGTGGGGAACCATGAGCATGGCATGGTGCATACATGGTTACTTTTAGTTTTCTGAGCTGGTTAGTTTTATTGAATTGCCCTCCCCTTTAAAAATTTTTCCCCGAGATGTTAGGTAGAGAATATATTCAGAAATAGAGGTGATATTAAAATAAATCTTTTATTATAAGACCTGTGGTTTCTTTGGTGGAGAAAACTCCCAATGTTAAAATTCCCTCTACCAATGTACAATGTCCTTTGCTCTTTAGTGGATATCCTCAGAGCTCTGAGTGGGGCACTGATGGTTAAGTGACTTGGCTACTCTAGGATCAGGTAAGTAGGACATGTCAGGGGCTGATCTTGAACCCTTGACTCTCTCTCCACTCTACCATCCTGACTCTCAGAATAAAATATATCAAAGAAAACCCCCAAATAATCAACATTTTTGTTTCCTTTTTTTCAAAGACTCAGAAGGGATCTTAGACCAGAGGTGTCTAACATAAGAATAGAAAGCCCTGGATGGCGCCATGCCCCCAATGCTCCCCAGTGCAGCCTGAATTAGTTAAAATGCAATTGGAAAATGTTTAATGGAATAAATAAAAAACAATAAAATGGCATTTTAAGATTAAGTTAATGTGCAGCCCACAGAGTCCATATGTATGGATTAACAGCCCTCTGTTTATAGTACTAACTTAAACTTTAGAATGTCAAAGGGGCCATAAATCTAAATCTAAAATGTCAAATATAAATATAAAATGCTAAAGATTCTGAAAGCCAGTCTAGTGGAGATGGTAAACCACTGGACTTCAGGAAGACCTTAAATGCTTAGTAACTATATGACCCTGGACAAGTCACTTACTGGCACCTCAATTTTTCTTCCTTTATGAAAACGTGGAAACTGAACTCAAGGACTTCCAAGAACTCTGCCCCTATAGGAATACCATATTGCATAGAATACTTATCTCCAAGAGCTCAAATCCAGCCTCAGACACTTCCCTGCTGTGTGATCCTGGGTAGGTGACTTAGCCTGTTTGCCTCAGTTTCCTCATCTGTAAAATGAGCTGAAGAAGAGCTCCAGTATTTTTGCCAAGAAAACCCCTAATGGCGTCACAGAGTCTGGCAAACTGAACAATAGCAAAGGCCTCTGCTTTTATGATCCTAAGAGGAAAGGGACCTTAAAACATGGATTTTAAAAATAAAAGCAGAACATAAAATGTTCGAGTTGAAAGAGATCTTGCACCCCAAAATGACAAAAGTCAAAGAAACACTAAGAAAATGTGGTTAGAGAAGGAAGGGATCTCCAGTCTTGGATTGGTAGAATCTTAGATCTAGAAGTGACCCTACAACACAAACTATGAAAACACAGAGTTTGGGGCCACAGGACATAGATTAAGTCTCAAATCACAACCTTTAAGAGTTGGGGGACTCTAAGAATTTTCTCAGGCCTGCTTTCCTGATCGTTGCTAGCCCAGCCCAGCCCAACATCATCCATACTGCCTGTCCCACATCAGGCATACGTATGTGTGTATACTCCATCACATGTTATAAAGGCACATGTATCCTTGGGATGTGTGTCCATATACATGTGTGTATGATACACATGTGTATAATGTATGTTTGTGAACACACAAGGAATCCCTGTCATGTATATTCTTTATCATATGTTATACAGGGGCATGTGCATATCCACATATGTGCATGTTTTATACACACATGTATGTTACATGTGCATTGTGCATGTAGAGTTGGCCCTTCGGTGTGTATTCTTTATCACATGCTATATAGGAACACGTGCATGTCCACATACGTGTGTTCATACATGTGTGTTTATGTATACACATATATGTGCATGTGTACATGTAAAGTTAGCCCTTCTGTGTTGCAGCTTTCCCCATGGAGGTTTTGCTCCATCTCAGGTCGGCAGAGGAAATTAAATGGGAATTTGGGGAATTTGGGGAAGTTTTACAGAAGCCACAGGCAACACTCAAAGGCCAGCAGACAACACAGCGTCTTTGATTAAATACTTACCCCAAAGTTTACAATGAGATACTGTAAACAGTCAAAAAGAAAAAAAATCAGACTTATTCTCTGGTACAAAGGGAGGGCCTTTGTACAATTTTACGTGGAGTTTCCAGATCACGGGACCCCCGTGATGCAGAAAGAATAACCATACATGCTGTATCCCTTATGTATGTAACCATATACATATATGTTCAGTTACACAAACAGGCCCCGGGTCAGTAGCCAGCGGAGCTGTCTGTCACCGCTAATCTGACACAGCTCCTGTCACCTGGGGCCAGCCCAATGAGCCGGCAGATAGAAAGGAACAGAACGTGTCCCCTTCGCTCTGTTTGACTCCTTGAGCGCAGGGAATGTTTCTTAGTCAGTTCGGACCTGAGGGCGGCAGCGAGAACATTTTCTCGCCCTGGTGCTTGGGTATATGTGGGGGGTGGAGGGAGGTATTGAGGTGGGGGTGTCTCAGGGGGCTGCAACTTCACCTGTTTGGTGCAATCCCAGCACAGAACCCCCCTCACAGACTGAAGATGAGCAGATCCGAAAGTCTTTTGTAAGTTAGAACCTTAATATCATTTTGGCTTAATAGGCTTAGCGTGAGACTCTCTGACAGGCCCTCACTGGAGCTGAAGTTCAGAGCGGTCCCCAGCTAGGAAGAGACAGAGAGAGCATCGATGGCATCCTTTGAATCCAGGATTCTGGCCTTGAGAGCTTAAGGGACTTGCCCAGACCAATAGGAGTGAGAAATGGGGCTGGTCTTGTTGCGGGAGTCTCTGAGGGGACAACAGGCCCGGTGCATTGAATTGAATCAAATCCAGCCCGATTGGAGCTGCGATTTCCTGAGTTTTCTCACTCCCAGAGAGGTTCCGCTGGTGGGATCTGACCCGGAAGGGCTCCGCTCATGGGAATATTTCACACACACTGTTTTGGCCCCTCCGTCTAGCAACGAGGAGCCCAAACACAACCCGGCCCATTTCTGACCTTGGGACTTGTGGTCTCATTCACCATGGGAAGGGATGGAAAAAGAAAGCTGGGAGGATGAGTGGGACAGGATAGCCATCAACCGCAAGCTGCCCCGGCTGGGCCAAGCCCAAGCCCAAGCCCACGTACTGTTCTCCCTGGGCTGCCCCAGAGGCATCCAGTGAGTCACACAGAGGCTCGGTCAGTCATGGGAGTGTCAGTGAAGACCACGGGTCATTCACCCTGTGGACTTTCCAGTGCTTTCCTCCTGTGGACTGATGGCCTGTCCACAGCTTGGGATGTGAGCGTCCCCAGAAATATCTCCTGCCACCAGCTCTTTGTGATCCCCGAAGGGAGCTGAGCCCAGCCAAATACAGGAAATAAATCCATCCCCTCTCCAATATATCATAGACCCGGGAGGGCCCTTAGAACATGGACCAGCAAGGCTTCCGAGGTCAGAGCTGGGAGAGACCTCAGCCCACAGAAAGTGAGAACCCAGAGTGTCAACCATGGGACTCCCTTTGGACAGAGAATAGTGGGCTAGAAATGACTTCAGCCTGTTCTTCTCAAACTTTTTGGCCCAGGACCCCATTAAAATTATGGAAAACCACGGGAGGCTTTTGTTTATGTTGGTCATATCTTTTGTTAGCTGCTTTACTAGAAATTAAAACATTATTATGAAAATTGTTTTGACCTCTTGGAGCCACGGAAAGGGTCTTGGTGACCCTTGGTCAGCCTCAAGGCCCGCAAGGATATCTATACTTGAGAATCATAACTTCAGACCAGAAAAATCAAATGTTTCCTGAGCGTGGCCCAAACCAGATTAAATGCAATTGGGCAACATTTAACAAAATAAATATAAAGGCAATAAAAGGTAGATAAAAGGACATTTGAGAACTATTTTTAAAATGAGTCAATATTTTGTTCTCAGGGCTCCTTATGTACAGATTAGGGCCCCCATCCCCCATTTTCTATTTGAGTTTGACATCATGGAATATCAGATGGGGAAGGAACTTTCAAATACAGACTTGAAAAGCTGAAAAGGGACCTTAGAACAAAAAAATGACAGAGTTCAAAGGGAATTTAGAATGTAGGATGTTAGAGCTTAAAGGGACCAAAGAACAGAAAATATTAAAATCAATTAAGATTTCTTGGAGGGGAAAGAAGGTGACAAGCATTTATTAAACACCTAATGATAATAAAACATAGATAAAATTATATTTGAAAAGTATTTTTATTTTTTTTTTTTGCTTTTGCTCAGGCAATTGGGGTTAAGTGACTTGCCCAGGGTCACACAGCTAGGAAGTATCTGAGACCAGATTTGAACTCAGGTCCTCTTGGGCTGGGCCTCTAACCACTGTACCACCTAGCTGCCCCTGCAAAGTATTTTTAAATGAGTCAATATATAGTCCCCAGAGCTCCTTACGTACACATTAACATCCCCATCCCCCATTTTCTATTTGAGCTTGACATCACTGTGCTAGAGCATGGAATGACAGATGGGGAAGGAACTTTCAAATATAGACTCGCAAAGCTGAAAAGGGACCTTAGAACAGGATGGCAGAGTCAGAAGGGACTTTAGAATGTAGGATGTTAGAGCTTGAAGGACAGAAAATAATAGAATCAATTAAGGTTTCTGCGGGGGGAAGGGGAAAGAGAAGCAGAAGGTGATAAGCATTTATTAAGCACCTACTATGTACCAGATACTATGCTAAGCTCTTTATAAATATTATTTCATTTTGAGCCTCACAATAATTCTGTGAAGTATCACTATTCTTACTTTAAAGTTAAGGAAACTGATGCAGATGGAGGTTATGGGACTGATAAGTGTCTGAGGCTATTTTTTGAACTCATTTCTTTTTTTTTTTCCAGACTTAAGCCACTAGCTGCCTCAGGGCATCAGAAATGGCAGTTGGCTACTTTAACCTAAAATGAGTGAAAAATATTTTTTAAAAAAGGGGGGTATTCAGATTTGATATAAAGCAGGGATTCTTGGACATTTTTTAGCCATTTAATGAAATTTAAATGATACTTTAGAATGCACAGAATCCATAGGATAGCACAAAGGAAATCAATTCTACTGAAATCAAATGTACTTTTTTCTATACAAGTTAACAAATCTGAAAACTATTCCCAGACTACTTAGGGGTCAGTGGAATGGAGATTAAAAATAAATGGAGATATTGGAATATCTTGGAATAAAGAGAAACTTTTTAACTAGGAAGAGACTGCCCAGGAAGGTAAAAATTTGCCCCTCTGAATCCATTCGACTCATAACACATTCATTTTCCAGTTGAGTCACTGAGGGAAAGGAAGTAAGTAACTTATACATGGTCACATAGGAAGTTCAGGTCAGAGCTGAAATCAAATTCAGCGCCAGCTGCAGATGTGAAGGTCAGTCCTCCATGTGTGATGTGAAGGTCAGTCTCCGTGTGTGATGTGAAGGTCAGTCCTCCATGTGTGATGTGAAGGTCAGTCCTCCGTGTGTGATGTGAACGTTCTTGCCTCCTTTGCAAGGGGAGCCTGGGGAGGTCATGAGCAAAGGGAACTTTAATTTTCAGACTGGGGTCAGACTCCATGGTCACTAAGAATCCTTTTAAGATTCAAACTGCAGATTCTGTTACACAGAGTCTGAAGGATTGGTTGTTTTTCAATAGGCAGAGATGGGAAAAGGGAGGACGCTACAAATAGAGGGGATGGTAGGAACAAAGATATACAGAATGGCTGGGCTATGAGAGACACATGGAGGAGGGACAGGTAAGCGAAGGTGGCGGAAGCCCAATGCTCTGGGAGGAAAGGACATGACATGTCTGTGGAAGGCCCTAAATGCAAATCCAGTAAACTTTGGTTTTTAGACCAAAATAGTAAATATTATAAAATATTTAAATAAAATATAAAATAATAAAAATGAGTAAAAATAGGCTGGTGACATCTCTAGGATTGAGAGGCTGTTGCAGAAATCCAGGTGGGTGATAGACCTGTAACAGGTGACTCTATCTGGAACAAAGAAGAGGGAATAGACATGAAAGATACTGGGGAGGAAGAGGTGACAGGAAGGGTTTTAAGTATGGATGAATGGATGACCGGCTGCTGATGTAGACTCTGAGCTATAAGAGTTACAAAGCATCTGAGAGGTAGTTTCCAGTTTGACAAAGGAGGAAACTGAGCCTGAGGAAGGTGGTAGGATACAAAAAGCAAAGGCAGAAAGGGAAACACATTGGAAAGGAAGAGAGAATGACTTTCCCCTCTCTCATCTCCATCATTTTCCTCACTTTCCCTTGTCCACACTGGCATTTGCCCACCTTAGTGCCCTTGCTCACATTATTTCCTGTCCCGGGAGTCTCCCATCTCCATCTCTATCTTTGGAAATCTTTTATCATCTTTCAAAATCTCCTCAGATTCCTCCATGAAGCCACCCCTCATCCTTGGAATAGACAACTTCCTTCTTCTAACTTTATACTTCCTGCTATCCTAGAGTCAGAAAGGTAGGGACCTTAAAGCCCGGAAGAACAGATGCTGGCTCTGAAGCTCCCTTGCTCTGTGGCCCTGGACAAGCCAGTCTGACCTTCAGGCATCTCCTAGGACTTAACTACTGAGTCCCAGAGATATTGCCTCTGCATTGCTGAGAAAATTCTAGCCCCAGGTGTTATCTAGGTGAACAAAATCCTTCCTGTGTGCACCTGTTATTCCTTTCCTTCATGATAGCTCATATATGGTGGCACATCCTGACTACTAGGTGTAAGCTCCATGAGGGAAGAACCAAAGTATAGGTAACTGTTGTTTCTTCATTCTTCATTAAGTGCTCACCACAGTGCCCTCTCTCTCTATAAAAACTCCCTAAGTAGTGGTAGAGAAAAGGAGAGGAAAGAGAGGAGGAAGGAAGAGAGGAGAGGGAGAAAGAAGGGAAAAAAAGGAAAAAAGGGAGGAAGGAGGGAAGGAAAGAAGAAAGGAAGGAAGGAAGGAAGGAAGGAAGGAAGGAAGGAAGGAAGGAAGGAAGGAAGGAAGGAAGGAAGGAAGGAAGGAAGGAAGGAAGGAAGGGAGGGAAGAAGGAAGGAAGGAAGGGAGGGAGGGAGGGAAGAAGGAAGGAAGGGAGGAAGGAAGGAAGGAAGGAAGGAAGGAAGGAAGGAAGGAAGGAAGGAAGGAAGGAAGGAAGGAAGGAAGGAAGGAGGGAAGAGAGAAGGAAGAAAGGAAGGAAGGAAAGAAAGAAGGAAGGAAGGAGGAAGGGAGGGAGGAAGGAAGGGAGGGAGGAAGGAAGGAAGGAAGGAAGGGAGGGAGGAAGGAAAGGAGGAAGAAGGGAGGGAAGGAAAAAAAGGAAGGAGGGAGGGAGAGAGGGAAGGAAGGAAAGAATAGAGGGAAGGAATAAAATGGTGAAAGAGAGAGAAAGATAATAATAGTAATAATAACAATAACAATGAAAAACCCTGGCATTTTAAGGTTTGAAGCATGCTTTCCAAGCTGCCACCATATTGTTTGAACCTCCTAGCAGGTATAATCATCCCTAAACTGACCGACTCGGCCTGGATGTCCCAGCTGAGGAGGGGGCAGCAGGGATTCGGTCTCAAGTCCAAAGTCTCTCTGTCTCCACCTCTGAGGTCCTTCCCAGGACTTCCCAGCACTTACTTGAGATGCCAGTGCCTGAGAGGAGATAACTCAGTCTTATGGACCAACAGATGGATCAGGTTTCCAGCCGAGGACACGTGTTTCGGCCTGCTTCCCCATGGTCACTTTCTCTGTGACTTTCTGGACCACAGTGCTCCTTCTATCTACTGCTTCCATTTTATAGGCTGTTGCCCCCTCCCCCACTAGAATATGACCTCACTGAGGACACGAGCAGTTTTTGCTTTTATATTTATATCTTTAGGTCTAGCCCAGTGCCTGGCATACTGTCAGCAATGAATCAATACTTGCTTTTCACTTATCCCCTCATTCATCCATTATATTAGATTACTCCATTACAGGAATAATCTAAACTGGGCACTGGTCCCCCCCCCAAGCCTCTGAATGACATCACTAGGATTTCCAGTTCCCAGAACTTTTTTTTTGAACTCAGCTCTCAATCCTTCACTGCAGAGAAGTCAAAGCTGGCAAAGTCCGATAGGCCATGATGTCATGGGGACATCGCCCTTAACCACGCCTGCTGATGGCTGTGCCCCCAGTGACAGGTGCTAGAAGGGCAGCTGGCTTATTTCACACATGAATCCTGGGGCATTTCTGTAAATTGCATTTCTCTTTTTTTCTGGTTTGCATCAGAGCCAAGATTAGGATGGGCTCTATCCGGAAAGGCCCAAGGATAAATTGAGTCATCATGTACTCTCCCTGCCCATTAGAATATTTTTCCCCCCACAAAATGCAAATCTTGAAGATTTTCCCATCCTTTTATACTAAATATCCTTTTGGGAGGGCCGGAAGGGGACGGATAAAAAGGTCAACTCAATTTCTTGGGATGAAGGCGCTCCTGATCAGGGTCTGGAGGCAGCTGTGGGATGCTGAAATTCTCAGCCTGCTTTCCAGTGTATTGTTCCCTCTGGAAAGTTATGGATCCCAGGATGAGAAGATCATAAATTTGGGAGCTGACAGGGACATTTGAGTCCATCTAAACCAATGCCCCTAATGTGACAGAGAAGGAAATTAAGGACCAATTGGGTATAGTCACAGATATCAAAAGCAGTTTTTCTGCCTCCAGATCCAGATCTTTGCATTGAGCTACACCAAACATGAAAGGATCCCAGAGAGAACCCAGTCTAAAGTATAGACAGGGAGGACCCCTCATCAGAGAGCACGACATGCGTCCATCCAACCTGAGCTAAAAGATTTACAGTGTAAGCAAGGGACGCTCTTTTATTTCCCCCAATCCTTTGTTCCAAGAGATACCTAGGTAGGTTGGGAAGGGAGGAACTTTATGTTCAGAAATGAAGGTGATATACTGGAAATAAGATTTAAAATAACAGTACAGGTGTTCAATTTAATAAGTTGGGTGGAGCGGTTCTATTGTGGCTGACATGGAGTGATGTGACTGAAGGTCACAGGGGTACAGAAAGGGCCAGCAATTTGTCCCATTGGTGTCAACAAATGGGAATTAGCATTCTCCATCCTTGGAAGAGGTGAAAAGTCAGTTCCTTGAGAGTCAGGAAATTTCATTTCTGTCTTTATCATCTCTATCTGAGGAGAAACTCTCTGCCTCAGACACTTAACAGCTATTTAACCCAGGCAATTACTCTCAGCCTCAATTTCCTTATCTGCAAAATGAAGAACTTGTACTCAATGATTTAAAAGGTTCTTTCTAGCTCTATCTCTAGGATCCTACGATATTCTGACTGCAAATTAATTGCTCTTTCCATCATCCTCCATATTTCCTACCAGAGTATGTATCTGTTTCCTTCCTCCTTATTTTTATAACCTTGATCAAGAAAGTCATTTTCTTTAAACATCAGTCTCTTGATCAATAGATTAAGATCAATAGATCAATAGATAAGATCAATAGATCCAAAGATCAATAGATCAATAGGCTAGATTGTTTTTCCCCCTTAAAGTCTCTTCCAGTTCTCAATTCCACATCATTCTGAGTTCTTTGATAGATCAGAAGATCAGAAGGAAGGAGTGGGCTTCTGGGAGAGTCCCATAGGGATCAGTGCTAGGGCCTACCCTGTTTATCAGTTTGGCCAATGGCTTTGGGGAAAAAGTGACACACGTGCTAAATTTGCACTTGGCAGAATCTTGTGAGAATAAGGGGATTCAATCTAACAAAATGGCATTAATTAAGGAAAAGTGAAAACTCTGACCCTTTAGTTAAAAGGTCCAACTCCACAATATAAAATAATAGATATAGCAATAACTTAAGATTTCTATGTAGCAGTTGGTGGTTTAGTTTGAACTTCCCTACACCAAACCTGTGAGATAAGTAACATAAATATTCTTTCTTCAATTTTAGAAATAAAAAAAAGAGGCTGAGAAAAGTTACAACACTCATACCTTGAACCTAAGATCCTGACCCAAGTCAACATGGACCAGACATGGCTAGACAGCTCTGGACAGTGGCAAGAGCTCCAGCTTTGGGGTGAAAGGATGGGAGCTTGGATTGGGGCTCTTTATTTCATCTGAGGGATCACTGCCTCCCAAGAAGGGGCTGGATTAAATGTCCTCTGATGTCAACTCTAAATCAATGACCCTATGACCCTTGTGCTTCAATGACCTGAAAATTTCATATGACTCTGACTCTCCCAAGTGCTCTAAGGCCTCCTATTGCTAAGTCTTTGTTCAGAAGGAGCTACAGTGGGAACAATATTATTATGGTAGTGGTTGTGTTTAAGGGGAAAGCTGATATTTGAATCTCAGATGAACATTGTAGGATTTAGAGCTAAAAGGATTGTAGGAAGTTTAGCAATAATTTATTCCAGGTATCCTTCATCTTTTTCTTTCATGGACCTTCTTCTGAGAATCATATTTTTAAACACATAAAATGCAACATACAGTATCACAAAGAAAAGAAATTACATGGAAATCAAGTTGGCAAAGTATTTTTTCAAGCATATTTTTATTAACCTCAGATTGAGATCTCCTGCTCTAATCCTATTCTTTCATTTTATATATGGGAAAACAAAGGCCATTAAATAAGGAGAAGTGAAAACTGTCACTCTTTAGCCAAAAGTTTCAACTCCACAAGTATAAAATAATAAAATATCTATTTCTTCATTCATCTAGAAAGTAAATGGCAAAATTGCAATTGGAGCTTGGATTTAGATTAACTGATTTCGAATTTGGGATGTGATACCATATATCAGGAAAGCATCCTTCCCCCTCCAACACTAACCTTTTTTTCTCTGTTCTCTCCCCTGCCCAGACTCTGTAGGTATTCAGTTTCCTCATTCTGTTTTATGATTTTCAAGGGATCTCTACCCTGGTCTTTCTTGATGGAACATTCTCTCTGCTCTGGGTTGATCTCTCCTTCTTATCAAATCTGCTCTGAGTTAGATACTATCTTGGAAAGGACTGGACCAATTAATTCCAAGGTATGAATAGGTGATGCTGATCAAAACATTGCCCAATCCTGTATATAAAAACAAATATCGGGGCAGCTAGGTGGCGCAGTGGAGAGAGTACCAGCCCTGAAGTCAGGAGGACCTGAGTTCAAATCTGATCACAGACACTTAACATTCCCTAGCTGTGTGACCCTGGGCAAGTCACTTAACCCCAAATGCCTCAGGAAAAAAAAGCATAAAAAAAAATCAAAGCTAGAATGGAGCTTAGAACATAGAATGTCAGAGATGGGAGAGAGCTTAGAACAGAATATGTCAGACCTGGAGGACCCTTAAAAGAGAGATCTCATGGAATAAATTTATGTCCAAAGAAGAACTGGAACTCTTAATTGAAAACCAGATAGATAACTTTGACTATATTAAGTTAAAAAGTTTTTGTACAAACAAAATCAATGCAGACAAGATTAGGAGGGAAGTAATAAATTGGGAAATCATCTTTACATTCAAGGGTTCTGATAAAGGTCTCATCTCTAAAATATATAGAGAATTGTCTCATATTTATAAAAATTCAAGCCATTCTCCAATCAATAAATGGTCAAAGGATATGAACAGACAATTTTCAGAGGATGAAATTAAAACTATTTATAGTCATATGAAAAGGTGCTCCAAATCACTGTTGATCAGAGCAATGCAAATCAAGACAACCCTGAGGTACCACTTCACACCTGTCAGATTGGCTAAAATGACAGGAAAAGTTAATGATGAATATTGGAGGGGTTGTGGGAGGGCTGGGACACTGATGCATTGTTGGTGGAGCTGTGAACGGATACAGCCATTCTGGAGAACAATTTGGAGCTATGCTCAAAAAGTTATCAAACTGTGCATACCCTTTGACCCAGCAGCATTTCTATTGGGCTTATATCCCAAAGAAATCATAAAGGAAGGAAAAGGCCCCACATGTGCAAGAATGTTTGTGGCAGCCCTTTTTGTAGTGGCTAGAAACTGGAAATTGAATAGATGCCCTTCAATTGGAGAATGGCTGAATAAATTATGGTATATGAA
>JAJPUD010004162.1:194255-209958 GCA_023553655.1 Myrmecobius fasciatus
AGATGCCCTTCAATTGGAGAATGGCTGAATAAATTATGGTATATGAACATTATGGAATATTATTGTTCTGTAAGAAATGACCAGCAAGATGATTTCAGAGAGGCCTGGAGAGACTTACATGAACTGATGCTGAGTGAAATGAGCAGAACCAGGAGATCATTATACACGGCAACAACAGTACTATATGACGATCAATTCTGATGGACATGGCTCTCTTCAACAATGAAATGTTTCAAACCACCTCCAATTGTTCACTGAAGAAAGCCATATACACCCAGAGAGAGGGATGTGAAATGTGGACCACAACATAACATTCTCATACTCCTTGATTGACGTTCGCTTATATTGTGTTTCCTTTATCTGATATATCGTTTGTGTAGATAAGATTTTTCTTGCACAACAATGATAAGTTTGGAAATATGTATACATATATTCGATTTGCCAATATTTTAACATAATTAACATGTAGTGGATATCCTGCCATCTAGGGGAGGGGTGGGGAGTTGGGGGGAAAATTTGTAACGGAAAGCTATGTAAGGGTTATTGTTGAAGAATTACCCACACATATGTTATGCAAATAAAATAAAATTTAAAAAAAGAGAGAGATCTCAGAACTCCAGAAGATCTTTTCAGAGGTGACAGGGACCTTTTAATTTGGAGGGTCAAAGTCAAGAGGGGTCTTAGAATAAAGAATGTCATTCTGGGAGGCATCTTGGAACATGGAGTGTCAGAACTGGGAAGAGATGTAGAACATGGAATATCAGACCCAAAAAGGATGTTTGATCACAGAAGTGGGAGAGAACCTAGAACACTGAATGTCAAGAACTAGAGAGGGTCTCAGAACATAGAATGTCATGCTGGGAGGCATCTTAGAACATGGAGTGTCAGAAATGGAAGGAGATATAGAACATGGAATATCAGCTGAACAGGACGCTTGATCACAGGATGTTAGAACTTGGGAGACTTTTCATCCTAGAGTGTCAGAAGTGAGAGAGAACTTAGAACACTGAATGTCAGAGCAAGAAAGAACATAGAATGTCCAGAGCTAGAGAGGGTCTTAGAACATGGAATGTCACGTGTGTCAGGGGTCTTAGAAATGGATGAAGGGATGAGCGAATGAACAAATGAATGGATGAACTGGTGAACGTGAGTCTGGCCAGGTGTTAGGTTGAGAACAAATATGTCAACCCAGGACGACATTGGGTACAACATATTTACGCTTTACACTCTCAGTCTTCTCTGGCTCAAAGGTCCCAATTTACTCCCTTTACACACACTTCTCTCTTATTGCAAATGTATAAGCGAGTGGTCGGGTTGAAAAAAGCCATGCATGGGGATGAATAGGTTTCCCTTGAAAGACCCATTAAGGCAGCCCCTCTCGTGTCTGGAATGAAGTATGTGAGTTCCTTTGAATGATTTTATTAAAAAGTGAATTAAAGGCCAGAGGTGCCTTTCCCTGCAGCCCTTAATTTCCTGCCTGTGGGCCACGCGGCGTGTGAGAAGCACGCAGAGCACCGGGAACGGCCTCTGTTGGAAACGCTGGTTCCAGATGCCCGGGGCCTCCCATGGCAGTGGAGAGCCTGAGCTATCTCCTCCACAGAAGGTTTAATATTGGGGAAAAGGACACTAGATGGAGAAACCATTTGGGGAAAGCTAAAGCCAAGCTCCACTTAAGCAGATGAGGTGTCAGAGGGAGAGGCTGACACTTTAAATTGATTCCCCATGGAGGCTGAAGCTAGGGAGCCGGGGACCTTTGCAAAGGAGAGTCTGAACCAGACCTGTGGCTCTACCTGTCCATCTTCTGGGAAAGGGAAGGGATCCCAGGGAGGGTGTCTTTAATAAAGCTGCTGCTGAACCCTGCCCTCAGATTCTAATACACCTGAAAGAGTATAGACCCATGGATAGACCTCTGGGAGACCTGGATTCAGTACCATCCCCGATGCTAAGTCATTTCACTTTGCTGGGTCTCTGTCCCCTTATCTTCTGGATTAGGCAGATCTCTGAGGGTCCTATATTTAAAAAGAGGCATTGATCCATTTTGCCGCTGAGTCCTAAAGGCCATGGGAAGTTTCCCTTACCTTCCATATGTGCTGTGTCCCTGTGATTGGGAATTCCTTGAGACCAAGGACCATCTTACTTTTCTACTTGTGTCTTGCATGTAGTTAGGGCTTAATAAATATGAATAATGTGAATTAAAAATATGAATAAAATTCATTCATTCACTGACCCCTGCATTCATTCCTTGGTTACTTCACCTATTGGGGGTCCAGTTCCTCGTCTGTAAAATGAGGGGTCCTTTCAGTCTTGTTATAGTCTGTAATCTTAGGGTATGTCAATGTGGAGAGAATGGGAAGGGACAAGACAGGATAGGCCAGAATGGCTCAGGCCACGCGAGGCTAGAATATGTCAACTGGACCAAACTGACCTCTAACCCATGGATGTCCAGAGTTGAACAGAGCAGGCTAGAGACAGGAGAAGCAGGAGTCAAAAAGATGTTTAACTTCCAAGTGAGGGAAACAGTTTGTCCCCTTGCGGGGGAACCCAAGACAGCGTGTCTTAATACTTATACTAATGATTGCTAAGTTTTATTCACATCAGGGCTTCATGACTAGAACATGGGTATTTGGCCAAGTTTGTCCAGTGCTTGAGCAAGCTTAGAGAACACCTGATACTGGTCAAAGAAATATAATAATTGTGTGATTTTACCAGAGGGTGTTGTTATACCAAGTTCAGGGCCCAGCCTGCTTGCTGGGGCTTAGCTCTGAAAAACACGGCATATCTTAAAATCTTGAAAATTTCCCCTTTTGCCCAAGTCAAGAGGTCATGAGAGGCCCGTTGGACCAAGATGAGATGTTGCCCAGAGGACTAGAAATGACCCATCTGGGAAGTGTGGCCCAGGTATCATTGCTAGCCATTATGCACTTGCAAGCAGAAAAGAGAGAATATACAGGGAGAAAATACATTTGAATCAGGTCTTTGGTGGTGAGCCACATAACAAAAGAGACAGTTTACTCAGCCCTCATCCTGAATCTTAGGACAGCTGTCTCTTCTGGCTGTCAGCTGCTTCCGGATATATACAAGACGAACCTTGAGTGGAGGTCTACTCAGGACCAAGGGCTTTCTTCAGATGATACAGGAGTACACACCCACAAGTTTGATAGCCCTGAGAATAGTCAGAAGGACTTAGAAGGGGCCCTTAGAAGACATATGGACCAACAATTAGGAGGAAACTTTGTATCCATTTTTGGATCTGAATTTCCGGTCCTTGGGGAAAAAAATCTCTAAATAGCACATTGAGATGTTTCTCATAATTACATAATTAAGTCAGGTATGGATCAACTCCTTAGAGGATTCACAATGGACTAATTTTGAGAAGGGAAATGTATATGTCACCAAGATAACCAAGAAAAGTTAAATATAAACCAGGATCTCAAGGCTTAGATCAAAAACCAGATTCTCAAAAGCTGAGACTAGAGTCACCAATGCCAAATAACATAGTCTCCTTATAACATAGTAATCCATTCTCAGTATCCATTTAATCAGCACTTTTTTTTTTAGATAATAGGTTTTCTTCTCAGGACAGCTCTGAAGGGGGCTCTGCTTTTCTTTAAGTTTCAAATCTAAAAGTTAGTAAATTTTGAAACTTCAAAGAATTTCAATTTCTATAAGTTATGGCTATAACTTACTCAAAGCCTGAATTTTGGTGGCAGGTAAAGTTGGAAACCAATCAAATGTAGTTCTTAGAGAAAACAATCTTTCTCAAAATTCATTATTCAATTGATTTAGAAAACTTTTTGCATTAAATCTTTGTCTTATTACTTTGTCCAACCATTCCTCCTTTAGGAGGATATATCTCTTTTTTTATGATTTGACCATAAATGCAGGTTAAAATTGTAAGATGTTCATACTTTAGTTCTATTATAGTAACTCAGGGATGTTCAACTATCAACCTACTATTTAATAGATTTAGTATTGTACTTACAAAACCTCTTTTTTAGAGAAATCTGCTATAAAAAGAAAAAGAGGACATAGTTATAACAATGCTATATGTCATAATGGGGGGAACTCCCTTAGCTCTATTTGATAGCATTAGTCTTATCTGATGGCCAAACCTTCAGATGACATCAATTCAGTTAATTGCACTTCCAAATCATCATATATAAAATTCTTTAATCTTATCACCTTTGGAATTGTAAAACCACTTTAGTTATGCCAAAGGCAATGAGATTAATGATTTTTACATGTGATAATTTGGAAATGCAATTAACTGAATTGATGTCATCTGAAGTTTTGTTATCAGGTATAAGAGCAATTACATTCAATTAAAGGAATAATAATAATGTAATGCTTAGTATATATCAGTCACTGTGTTAAGCACTTTAGAATCATTATATTATTTTGATCTCACAACAACCCTGAGAGGAGGATGCCTTTATTATTTTTCTGTGTACAGATCAAGCAAACAGAGATAAGATTACAAAGCTAATATACTTCTGGGACTAAAACATAATTCAAGTTTCTTATATTTTCCAGATTTTTTTTTCAGCACTTATATTTGGTAATCTGATCTGAGATGAGAGGGATTGACAGGGAGAGGGAGAGGACTTCAGATTTAGGGGAGTTACAACAGATCTTTGGCTTAAACATTGTTTTTCTCTTTTCATGGGCAAAAATATTAAGGAGATTTAACAAGAGGTTGCTATCAGGTAAAATCATTCACATATTTTTTCCCCTTTTCTTTATTCTGGGATTACTTCCAAACTAATCCCCCCTACCTTCATTGCCCTGGAACAATGAAACTATTAATCTTCAAAAGAAAATACCTTCTACTTTTAACTTTTATAAAATTTAATCCTTATTTTTCTTTAAAACAAATTCTACAGAGTGCTACTCCAAAAATTATTAAGATATTTTTCAGAAAGGAGTGAGTTCCTGAAATTATTCCATATCCCAGAAGTTCTCCCCTGAAATGTAAAAAATGGTAAGTCTTCAAACTTCCAAAATACGCTAAGATGTTTCTAGGAGTTCTGCAAACTGTAGTTATCTATTGTTTTCTGTAATTCCAACATAGCCAAAACTGAAATGACAGGAGAGAGGGAGGAGGGTCTTGCAGATTGTTTTCTCTTCTTCTCTTTTCTTATAACTTAATTTCCCCCAGAAAGTCTAAAATGAGTTGTCCTGATTATTAGGACAATTGCTTCAAGTATGAAAGTTCATTAATCTTTCCAAGTCTTCTAAACTCTTTGACCACAGCCCTTAGAAATTTTTTTCTGGCTGGCTACATTTTCAAGGGGTCAGAATCTATGTGGACATTTTACATGACATAGG
Source organism: Myrmecobius fasciatus (assembly GCA_023553655.1). NCBI lineage: Eukaryota > Metazoa > Chordata > Mammalia > Dasyuromorphia > Myrmecobiidae > Myrmecobius > Myrmecobius fasciatus. The sequence goes on from JAJPUD010004162.1 coordinate 199,584, forward strand.
CATTTCACATTTTACAGAGACATAGACCCATAGACAAAATGACAAGACATACAAAGAGACACAAACAGTTCTAATAAAGCATGATGTCAGTTCATACTGACACACATGGAGGGACAATAGATATGCAGTTAGAATTTTATAGAGGTGTGAAGTTTAAAACAAGGACATCGAGAGGCACTCAGAGACTCCAGTTAGTAGAGGTGTACAATGTAAAAAAGGACATCCTTACCAGAGTTACTAAAGGAGCCCTGGAGTCTTCCTCTTAAAGAATGGAAAACTTAACGAAGAGGGGACCTCAGAGCATTAGAGAAGGAAAAAGGCACAGGAATCACCAGATAAAGAAGCTGTAGGATGGGGGAAATTGGACTCCACTGGTGTCTAATATATTCCCACTGATCCCTGAGGGTCCAATCCCATTTCTGACACCAATTAATGTCAACAGAATGGAACCAAATTTTTCTTTTCAAAGAGACACAGATAGTTCCAAGAAAGAAAGAAAGAAAAAGGGAGGGAAAGAGGGAGGGAGGAAGGAAGGAAGGAAGGAAGGAAGGAAGGAAGGAAGGAAGGAAGGAAGAAAAAGGAAAGAAAAAAGAGAGAAAGGAAGAAAAAAAGAGAGAAAGGAGGAGAGAGAGAGAGAGAGAGAGAGAGAGAGAGAGAGAGAGAGAGAGAGAGAGAGAGAGAAAGGAAGAGAAAAAGAAAGAAAATACCCATGGTATACTTTTTAGTTTAAATGCAGTAATATTTTCTCCATCATTTTCTTAAACCTAGACAATCAACAAAATAGCAAGTTAAGTCCTGATTTGTAGTATTTAAGATTTTGCAAGGAATAAATATTTGCATTGAAAATTTAATAATTGAGAGCTGGTTAGAGCTGGCTCCAGCATATTCCTGAAGCCAGGTCATCTTACTCCTTCCATTGTATAATATTGCAGACTTTGAATTCTACTGTGAAACCTGTGAGAATCCAGTGCCCTAGTGCATACAAAAAGGGCTGCCACAAACATTCTGGCACGCGTGGGTCCCTTTCCTTCCTTTAATATCTCTTTGGTATATAGGTCCAATATAAACACTGCTGGGTCAAAGGGTATGCACAGTTTGATAGCCCTTTGAGCATAGTTCCAAATTGCTCTCCAGAATGGCAGGATCCTTTGATAGTTCCACCAACAATGTATCAGTGTCCCAGTTTTCCCACATCCCCTCCAACATTCATCATTATCTTTTCCTGTCATCTTAGCCAATCTGACAGGTGTGTAGTGGTACCTCAGAGTTGTCTTAATTTCTCTGATCAACAGTGATTTTGTCTCCCATAATTTTTTAAAAAGACTGTTGATCTCATTATAGTGGAGACTTCTTTCCCTATGTAGATTGAAGCCCTTCACTACCACCATCACCACCATCACTGCCCATGTTCTTTGACAGTAAGTCTAAAATGGCATCACCTCAAGGCCATATTGGGATTGAATTTCTCCAAACTATCTGGACAAATCCTTGAATGAGAGACAGCCATGCACACTGTACCATGATGAAGCACAGCCTAAGGTCTTTGGTGGAAGGAGAATAAAAATTGTAAACCCTTCTATTTCTACCAAATATTACAGGTAAGCATTTAATAAATGCTTATTAATCATTGCATCAATGATTAGTCTACCTCCCTTTTTGGTAGGATTTTTTTTAATACAATAACAATAGCTACATTTATATAGTGCTTTAAGGTTTTCAATGTGTATTTGCTATATATGCTATCTTACTTAATCTGCAAAAAAAAAAAAAATACATGTAAAGTAGGTACACTTGGTATCCTCATTTTACAGATAAGAGAACCTGAGGAAGCCTATTGACTTGCCCAGGATCATAGAACTAATAAGTGCCTGAGGTGGTATTTGAACTTAGATCTTCCAGACTATAGGTCTACCCCTCTATTCACTGGATATTTAATATGAGAAATAGTGAATAGAGAGCTTCTTTTATATCGAAGAAGAACTGTATCCAAGTCTTGTCTTGGACATGGTGTTGTGTGATTGGGAAAATCACAATTCCAATATTCTAGGAAGTTTTTCAAGACAGAAAAGGTGCCATCCTACTTTTGTGATGGGAGCTTCCTTACCTAGGAGTTCCCTTTATCAGTGAAACCTAATTGTTATTTTTAATTGTTTCTCTGATACTATCCTTTTTGTCACTTCTGGGAATTGATACTGCCCAGACACACTCAATTTACTGATCTAAAGTGTCATGTGGCTGATCTGTCAAATTCCATTACTGATCATAAGAAAATATAAATTTCTTTGGAAAATGATATCCTATATTTCAAATACTAACATTGTTGTAGTGATACATGTTTCTAAGGAGATGGCATAGAGTCAATTTCATTTCTTGGGAGTGATTACCATGACCAGCATCTCCATTATTTAGAAGTAGGATCTAAATGGTCCTGGGAATTCAATTGACATCTCTCTGGCTCAGCTTTCTCATCTATAAACTGAAGATATTGTGAAGATTATGTGAGATAACATATGTAAAGCATTTTACAAACCTTAGAGCACTATATAGATGGAACTTACTATTGTTATTATATGTACATGTAATTATTGTGTTATATATATATCACAATATTATGTACTATATTGTTGTTATTATATTAAGGAATTTAGAGATTATTTCAGTTATGATTATCTATACAAATTTGGCCTCTATCATTCCTTAATCTCCTACCTTATGTTTATTTTTTCTTATCTTTCACCAAGTACATGTAAAGATAGTTTTCAACATTCATTTTTGTAAGATTTTGTGTTCCAAATTTTTCCCCCTTGCTCCCTTCCCACTCCCCGACCCAAGACAATAAGCAGTCTGATATGAGTTATATACATGTACAATCATTTTAAACATATTTTTGTATTTGTCATATTGTTCAAGAAAAATCAGAAACACTGGCTATAAATTTTTCCTCCAGCTTTCTGCTTCCCTTCTAATCTTGGCTGCATTGATTTTGTTGAGGTAAAACCTTTTTAATTTAATGTAATCAAAATTATCCATTTTGCATTTCATAATGCTGTCTAGTTCTTTGGCCACAAATTCCTCCTTTCTCCACAGATCTGAGAAGTAGATTATCCCTTGATCTCAATTTGCTTATATTATCACCCTTTTTGTCTAAATCATGAACCCATTTTGACCTTATTTTAATATAGAGTGTTAGGTGTTGGTCAATGCCTAGTTTCTGCCATATTATTTTCCAGTTTTCCTAGTTTCTGGCATACTATTTTTCCAGTTTTCCCACAATTTATATCATATACTGACTTCTTATCTCAGAATCTGAAGACTTTCAATTTATAAAACAGTAGATTATTATAATCATTGACTATTGTGCCAATATTCCATTCACCTACAGTAGATCTATTTCTTTTTCTTTCTTTTCTTTCTTCCTTCTTTCTTCTTTTCTTCCTTCCTCCCTCCCTCCCTTCTCTCCAGCATCCCTCCCTCCCTCCCTCCTTTCTTTCTTTTCTTTCTTACTTCTTTCCTTGCTTCCCCCTTCCTCCTTCCCTCCTTCTCTCCTTCCCTCCTTCTCTCCTTCCCTCCTTCTCTCCTTCCCTCCCTCCTTTCTTCCTTCCCTCCCTCCTTTCCTCCTTCCCTCCCTCTTTTCCTTCTTCCCTCCCTCCTTTCTTTCCTTCCTTCCTTTTTTCTTTCTTTCTTTCTTTTCTTTCATTCTTTCTTCAGTGTTATTTGTATTTTTCCAGTAGTATTTTATTTTTCCAAATGCATGTAAAGATAGTTTTCAATATTCATTTTTATAAAACTGTTTTAATTTTTTATCCCTTCCTCCCTCATCCCCCCTCTCCCTGAGACAGCAAGAAATCTGATATAAGTTAAATATGTGCAATATTGAATCTATTTCTTAGCCACTTCCAAATGGTTTTGATAGCTGCTGCTTTATAATATAGTTTTATCACCCCTTATGTTTAATCACTTTCCCCTATACCTGCTTTTCCATTTAAAGTATGCAATCTACACATTAATGGGGTTTGAAAAATATTAGCAAGCCCTTCAAAGAGTTCCTCTGCCTCTTTTTCCTCTGCAATGGAGGGAGCTGGTTATCATCATGGTCTTTTCACTTATACACATTATTGTTAGGTGGGATAGCCAAGTGTCTCATGAAATCTTTTTTAGGGAGGGTCTAGACCAGAGTTTCTTAAACTTTTTCCGCTAGCAGCCCCTTTTCTCTTGAAAAAAAAATTTATACAATCCCAGATACATAGGTAATAAAATATGTATACAAATCAAACATTTACTAATAATAAATCATAAAGAAATTTATTTTAAAATAATTCTTTGGTATACATATATTTACCATTTATTAAAGATGAAAACACATTTGCATACTGAGATAAATACACTTGTTTATTTTTATTATTTATTAAAGCTTTTTATTTTTAAAACATATGCACAGATGTTTATTTTTAAAGAAAAAAATAAACCTTGGCAGAATATTTGATACTGCAGGACATAGAGCATTCAGAAACTTTTTACTGTTGCCAATTTTTCATGACCTCCACATTCAGTTACACCCCATAAGGGGTGAAAACCTATAATTTAGGAAGTTTTAGTCCAACGAAAATTTCAACCTGTGCAAGTAGAAGGATTTCCCCCATCCAGGAGTTACCCATAATAATAAAATCACAGGTCTAGTCCTTTTCCCTGAAATTCATTTGTATAAGAAGTCTCCTCCAATAGAATATAATAAATCCTTTGTATGCCCAGCAATTGGAATAGTGTCTGACATATATTAAATGTTTAGTAAATGTGTATTGATACATATATATGTGTGTGTATGTATATGTATGTGTGTATACATATACATACAGATATACACATACATACAAATACACACACATGTATGTGTGTATATACATATACATAATACATATATGTGTGTGCACACATGGATATGTATACATACATACATATATATATATATATATATACACAGATGTAGAGTAGATAGAGCACTGAGTCTAGAATCAAGAAAACTCATCTTTTTGAGTTGATATCTGGTCTCATACTTACCAGCTGTGTGAGTCTGGGTAAGTCACTTAAACCTGTTTGCCTCAGTTTCCTCATCTGTAAAATGAGTTGGAGAAGGAAATGGGAAACCACTCAAGCCAAAAACCTCAAATAGTCAGAAAGAATTAAACAACATATATTATATGTGCAAATAAGTATATATATATACTTCTGTATATATACTATACATATATACTATACATATACTTCTGTATATATATTTATATACATATAAATTTGTCTTCCTAATAGAATATATTATCTTTGAGGACAAGAACTATTTATTTTTGTCTGTATTTTCATTATCTGGCATAGGACCTGGCATACAATAGGTTCTTTAAAAACATCTGTTGATTTGATCCATTGATTCATATGTGATTACATAAGTGCATATTTTATATGTGTGTGTGTACATGTTGTCTCCTCCAATAAAATATATTCTCCTTGAGGGCAGAGCCTGATTCATCTTTGCCTTCATATACCCAGCACCCAGCCTGGTACCTTGGTGCAACAATATTTTTTGATTGAATGGTATCCATCGCTCCTTCTTCCAAGCTAGTCCCAAGTCCCTTTACTCTCTCTGGAACTCAGTTTCTTCCTAGGTAAAATTTGGAGACTGAACTATATGATCTCCAAGGTCCCCACAATAATAAAATTCCAGACTTCTTTCATTATACTGTGGTGTCTGTCAAGAAAGTCCTAATGAACAAAGCTCAAGGCTTCACACTAAATCTCCTTCCCCCAAGGGTAGCCCACCCCCCAACCCACCTTGTTCTTTGGTTTGGGAAACAGAGCTTTGCACTCACATGTTGCTCAAAATTTCTGCCAGCTGACTGCTGCTTCTCTTTCTGTAATGGTTCCCCCTCAACCCCTGACAGCATCTTCCCTACCTGTGAACTGCAAATAGATGGAGGTTTTCAGGTCTTTCTGCTTGGCTGGGCCCCCTCGGTGACCATGGTGGACAAGGAGAGAATAGAAAAGCTCATCTGGTTGTCCAGAGAATGAGCTGAGTCAGCTGGGGAGGGAGTGCTGGGAAGGGTCCAAGGTCTCCAGCATGGCTTTAGTGTCAAGGAGAATTGGGCCCTGTCCTGCCTCCACCCCCTCTGCTGCTCCCTTCTAGGACAGTCCATCTGGAAACCTTTAGTATATGGGAGAGCAGACTCTAATCACCCCAAGCTCCCGGAAGTTTGAGACTTTGGGGCCCTGTATGTGGCAAGCAGATGTATTAGCAATAAGCCACCTGTGAGCTCTGGGTCTGGACAGCTGGGGATATTATTGGGAGAATGGCAGCCCAGGGTTCATGGTTCTTGGCAAACGGGAAAAGAGAAAGGGAAATGAGGGGGGGGGGGCCCTCTGCAAGTGAGGCATAAAGCAATTATAATGGGAATGATATTAATTGCCCAGTTACACACACACCAGGACCTTGTTGGGAGAATTTAGCAGGCTGGGGTCTCTTCCTGGTCTGGACTTCTCCTCTGCCCACTCTCTGCCCACCTGCCAACCATGGTTTACCCTAGAGGTGTTTATGACTCCCAAGCTCTCCCCAGTCCCAAGATGAATGTCTTGTAAGACTCAGTTTTCTGGGAAAGAGAATGTCTTTCTCTGACCCCACTGTGGGCTGGACTGAGGCATCCTTCAGCTTTACAGGCTTGCTTTTGCCCTGTGATTAAGGGGAAATACCTGACCCGGGGCAGAGAATTTAATTTCTGAGCTCCGATGGCTCCCAAAGGCCAAGAAGAGGTCACCTGCCTAAGGGAAACATATTTTCAAGGGAATTTTAGAAAGCTACACTCAGGTGGATCAGCTGCTGCTTCCTATCTTAGAGCAAATCATTTTTGCTTTTTTAGTTTGGGGAGGAAGAGGAAGAATAACATTTATATAAGTTTTTTGGAGTATATTGCCTATGTCACATCACTGGATCCTCACAGCAACTTGATGAGGTGGACATTGTCATTATTTCCATTTTAAAGAAGAGGAAACTGTATGAGAGAAGTGACAAGGGCCGAATGATCTCTAAGGCCACTTTCAGCTTGAGTTCTTATGAGATCAGGGGATGTAAGGTCCCGAGTGCAAGTATATAGCATCCTTCACATACAGAGAGAGGGGATGAAGGAAGTTTGGAACTCTTCACCACTGGGAAGAAGAAGGGATTTGGGACACAAATGACAGAAGAAACTGGTGCTGACCCTCATTAATTATATGATCTAAGGTTTGACTAAACCTCAGTTTCCTCATTTGTAAAATAGAGGTCTTTGATCCTTGTTTTGAGTTCTTCTTCCACCTTAAAGCCCTAAAAAATGATAGTCAGTGAGTCCCTCTGAATTCCTATAAAGTGCTGTCCACCCATATTTTAACTAGCATGACTGATTGGAGAAAAGAACAAATCTTCAAAGCTCTCTATATCTGTAAAGAGTCACAAACATGGGACAATGTGAAGGTGAAGTTTTCAAAATCGTGCCATATGAGGAATGATCAAAGCAATTGGGAATGGTGCTCCTAGAAAAAAGATTGGAGTTGGCAAGATGGATGAATAGTGGCTGTCTTCAGGTATTGAAAGGGCTCCCACACAGAAAATTGACTAAATTGGCACAATTTATGGCCAATTTAGGCTTAACATCAGGGGGAACAATGTGATTATCTGAGCTGTTCCAAAGTGGAATAGAATGCCTTGGAAGATAGTAGGCTCCCCATCTTTGGAAGTATTCAAATAGAGCCTGGCTTATCATTTGTGCAGTATATTGATTCTTGAGGAAGTATGAGTGGGCTGAAACAAGCTCCCTTCCAATTCTGAACATTGCGATTCTGTTGGTACTCATGGTACCATTCTCTAGGGTCCCCAACGTAATTGCTTGGTGACCAGATGCTCTCTTATCAGAAGACTAAACAAGCTGCTATTGTTGACCAATCACACCAATCTTAGCTGACATGAAAAGGCCAGGTGTTTCCCATTTCTCAACAGCTCACAAAACACACACGACAGGCTGCCTTTCAACTCTTATCTTAACCAGTTCTTTGAACCAAATATGAAGGTATATTTGACAGAGCCCCTAAAGACAGTTTAAATATCTCAGAAATGAGAAAATTAAATTCATCGATTTCACAATCACGGAGCTGGAAAGATTTAGAGGCAAACTATCCCTCTCACTGAAATACCGTCTACAACATCCTCACCAATTGTCCATCCACCTTTTCCTTGAAGATTGCTTATATGGGGAAAACCCATGATTTCCTCATGTAGGGAATCATAGAACTTCAGAACTAGAAAAACTTTTGAAGGCAATTTAGTCCAACTCCATCATTTATAGGGGTGGGATCCAGAGAAGAGAAGACAGTGAAAAACCATCAGGAACAGATCTCGAACTCAAGGCAGATGATGATCTTCAATGACTCAATGACAAGCTTTTTCCTCCGTTCTATTATATTGCCTCTGTCACCACAAAAATGGTTAATCTTTAGATTATAGCCAAAGAAGTGATCCTGTCCATAACACACAACTGACTACAAAATGTTAGAACTGGGGTGAACCTGCAAAGAATCACTGATTCTTCAAGTTCAGAGTGACTTTGGGTACGGTCTCATCTAATCTGTAATTAAAAGTAATAAAATAATTAAAAGGTAATAAAAAAATTAAAACTATCCCTTCCAATATTTGTTTGGCAGTCTTCAATGAAGGAGAATCTCCTATTTCCTATGACAGATCATTGCTCTTTCAGAGAGCTCTAACTGTTAGGGGGTGTTTCCTTGTATTAAACCTGGATCAATCTCTAACTTCTGCCTGTTACTCTGGGCTCAGCCCTCTGAAAAACAAACAGAACAAGTCTAACCCAAATACTTCCGTATTCAGAGGATATGAGATTTTAAAAACTAAAAACAGTATAGTAGGATTTTTTTTTCAGTTGGTCTTATTGAATTTGGATTTGAGTTTTAGCTGCCATATTTACTAGTTCTGTGATCTAAAAGGACTTAGTTTTACCTTCTGTAGAAAAAGAGCAATAATCATGGTCTGCCTACCTGGAAGAAATGGTGAATCCTGGAAAATGTAATGGTCTGAGGACAGAAAACCAGGGAACAAAGCCCATTTTTTCTGTTTACGAATTTTCCATCTTGAACAAGTGACTTTCTCTTATTTCTTCATTCTTAAAGTGGGAAAAATAATATTTTGATTATCAAGTTTATACTGTGTGGATGTCTGTGTGTGTGGAACACTTTAAACAATAAATCTATTATCAGTACAATAGAAGTAGCAAATATGACTGCCATTCAATTCAGTTAAACTCAACAAATGAGTAGGGATGCTTTCCCTCCCATTCTCCTATTTGAGAAGCACTTTCCCAGATTTCACCCCATGGGACACTTTCTAACACCATCTGCTCCCACCTCAGATTTCCTTGAAACCCAGGCCCAGCTCTGCCCCTGCTCATAAGCTCCTTCTTCATTTAACCTTTCTTTCCCACCGCTTCTGAGGAGGGCAAACTAGGGATCTGATGGCTCCCCTTGCTCTTGGGGAAGTAAAAGGGCTTAAATAATTAAGGATTGTAAATCGCTTTGGAAAGAGTTTGCAAAACGTCCTAAATTCCCTGAATTAATCCTCCAAATCAGCGGTGGGCTTGACAATTCTATCTGTGGTATTTGTTCAGCTGTGAGAAAGGTGGAAGGCTTCAATGGTTGTAGTGTGGTCCAAATCTCCAATGGCATCCAGGATTTCCTGCAACTCTATATTGTCCAAGTTCTCTATGGCTGAAATTGGAAGGTTCAAATCTCATTGCCAGTGTGCTGGAAAAGCAGAATTTTATTTTTTTTAAGTCTCCCCAGTGGTCTGCTCCACGTATTGAAAGACCTATAATGTAATAATGTGCTTGAATATTTATTACTGTCATTTCTGAGAGCTACTTATGACTGGAACATAATTTCTGCACAGTCAACTCAAACCTATTGGTTGAGATTCTAGTACCCCAAAGGAACCATGAACCAAGGCATCAGGGGACCATTCGCCAGTAATGTGGCCAGTGTTTATGAACAAACAGTTCTCAAAAGAAGGACTGCAAACTCTTAGCCATATATGAAAGGATGCTTCAAATCACTAACAATATCAGAGAAATGCCACTATAAAACCAAATAAACAAAAACCCTGAGATTTTGGTAAAAGTGACAAGAAAGAAACAGTGTTACCAGCCCTGAAGTCAGGAGGACCTGAGTTCAAATCTGGTCTCAGACACTGCCTAGCTGTGTGTCCCTGGGAAAGTCACTTAACCCTAATTGCCTTAGCAAAAAGAAAAAAGAAAGGAAGGAAGGAAGGAAGGAAGGAAGGAAGGAAGGAAGGAAG
>JAJPUD010004163.1:0-104810 GCA_023553655.1 Myrmecobius fasciatus
TTTGAGGTTCTTTATGCAATCTTCCAGAAAGGCCTTTTGAAAAGGGCACCAGTGATGGTCCTTAATAACTTCCTCTGGAGTTTTGTCTAAAGGAACCTCAGAATCTGGGGTCAGCCCTTCTTTCTCTAGATAGAAGCTGTCTATGGTGAGAGCTCTCTTTTCTTCTTCATTTTTTTAGACAGCGTGGATGTCTCTTTAATGCTCGGAAAAATGGAGGCTGAAGTTCTTTGCCCTAGGGCAATTCAGCGAATTAACTTAAGGTGTTGGGCCAGTGGGGGCTAGGACTAAGTCTGAATTACTCCTTAAACAAGGCAAGTCTGCTAGAATACCTGCCCCCAGTCAGGGCAGAGTGTCTTCAGTGCCTCAGATAAACTCCAGGTGTTTGGAGTTTGGAGTTTAGAGTTTCTGTCACACTAAGCTGAGTCCTACCCTCACGTCCGACCTGCACGGAGTCCACTGTTTATCCCTCTGTCAGAATTAAACAAACCTGATATGAAGTTCTTCAGAGATACCCGAAAGCAGTGTCCAAATATTTCTGGAATCGTTGACTTGAAGATCAGTTCAGAGGTTTATTTTATTGTTGATTTGAGAGAAAATCGGAGGAGGATGCAGAAAGTCACATTTTCACTCTGCCATCTTGGCTCTGCCCCCACCCTGTCCATTTTCAAAAGTGTTTTGCTACTGATTATTCCTTCTCCCAAAACACATTCTCTTTGATCACCCTCCCCTCTTTCCATTTCTCATTTCCTTCCTATATTCCAGCATGGTAAGATAGATTTCTATAGCCATAGTGTGTATGTTATTTCTGATGAGAGTAGGCAGATAAATTGCACCATTCCACTTTTTCCTTTCCCCTTCTCCCAATACATTACTCTCTCACCCCTTAATTTCATTAAAAAAAAGATATCCTTTCAAATTCAATCAACACCTATGCTTTCTGTCTAAATATACTCCTCTTAAATGACATGAAAATGAGAAAGTTCTAATGAGTTACAAATATCATCCTCTCATGTAGGATTGTAAATAGCTACATCTTATAAAGTTCCATATGATATCATTTTCCTGATTACCTCCTTATACTTCTTCTAAGTCCTGTATTTGAAAATCAAACTTTCTATTAAGCTCTAGTCTTTTCATCACAAATTCATGAAAATCCTCTCTATTTCATTGAATTTCCATCTTTTCCCCTGAAGGATTATGCTCATTTTTGCTGGGTAAGTGATTCTTGGTTGTAATCCTAATTCCATTGCTTTCCAGAATATTATATTCCTGTCTTTTAATGCAGAATCTACTTAATTTTGTGTTATCCTGTCCATTGTTTTTCTAATGAGATTTCACATTTTCCCCTTATTTTCCCCATTATTTTTGGTTTTTCTTTATTGAACCTTGATTTGTTATAAAGTCATTAGCATCCATTTACTCAATTCTGATTTTTAAGGAATGATTTTCCTCAGTGAGGCTTTGTACATTCTTTCTCATTTGACCAATTTTGTTTTTTAATGCACTCTTTCATTAGCTTTTTATATTTTCTTATACTCTCAATTCTTCCCCAAAGTTTTCCTCTATTTCTCTTACTTGATTTTCAAAATCCCTTTTGAGGCTTTCCATAGACTGAGCCCAATTCTTATTTTCCTTTGAAATTTTGGAAGTAGGAGGTTTGACTTTGTCATCTTTCTTTGAGTGTATGTTTTGATGTTCCTTGTCACTTTTCTATAGTCAGAATCTTTTTCTGTTGTCTGTTCATTTCCCTAGCCTATTTCTTGTTTTTTAACTCTTTGTAAAAGTAGTGCTCTGTTTCCAGTGTGTGTGAGGTGCACTGCCACAAGCTTCAGGAGTTTTGTGCAACTATTTTCAGAGATCTTTTTAGTGACCTGACTACAAGTATTCTTTTCTGCCCTGGCACGTTATAAGGGTTCCCACCCCTTTGTAACTGTAATATCTAGTGTGCTAAAGCAACAGAGTGCTTCTTCAGGGGTAATGAAGAGACCTCTGAACTGAGGCTTCAGGAAGTTGCCACTGCCATCATTACCCATGCTTTCTCTTAGTTTGCTGGTTTCCCAAGCCATCTCATCCTACTGACGAACCTTTTCTGCTGATCTTTCAAGTTCTCTTTGTTGTATCTGGACTGAGAAGACTGGAAGCCACCAGTACTGCTGCTGATTCAGAGATCTCTAGACCCAAACCTACTTTGTTGCTATGGGGTTGGGACCAGGGTCAGGCTGTAATGGCAAGCCTGAACTGGGACTGCACACTGGACTCCCAAACTGGTTTCACAGATGTTTTCTACTGACCTTTTAATTTTCTTTAATTGGAAAATGTTCTATTATGTCTTTTGGGATATTCTGATGTACTAAAATTTGTTTAGATTCATTATTTAAAGGATTTTGGAACTTTTGGGGGAGAGTTTGGGTGGGTTTCCACATTTACTCCAACATCCATCTCCAGCCATGGGACTTTTCCACCTGGCTTTTCCTCTATGTGTTGTATTTCTATTATAATATGAGCTTTTTGAGAGCATGAATTATATTGCTTTCTATTTGTATCACAAGTGCTTTGCACACAGTAAGCATTTAATAAATGAGTTTTTTTTTTCATTCATTGCAGCTATAGTACATGAAAGTAAATTTCATATTAAAGAAAATTTTGGAGAATGACCCAAAGAAGGAGAAGTCGCATACTGTATTGTACAGACAGATGAACTTGGAGCCCAAGAGACTTGAGTTCATATTTTGCCTTTGATGTATATTATACATATGACCACTGGAAAATCAAATACTATCTCACTGTACTAGTCAGCACTTGATAAGTTGTATAAGCTCCTATTTGTGTTGTGGAATGAGTACTTGAAAAGGAATGCTGATCAATCACAAGTTTAGATCAAATAAACATAAAAATTTAAATAAAAATAAAAAGATAAGCAAATAACTTTTCTTTCTCCCTGCCTCTCCCCCTCCCCTAAATATATATATATATATATATATATATATATATATATATAGTAACTGAAAGCTTAATTTTGGTGAATCATTAGCAAAAAGCATGCCATTCACTACCTATATCACTTTAAATACGTTAGTTAAGACCCTTGAATCTTAGTTTCCTTGTCTGTAAAAAAAAGGGACTGGACAAATTGACCTTTGATGTTGCATTTATGATTATTTATGATCCTTACGTTCCTATGTAGATTCTCATTGCTAGGTTTATTTGTATAATTAAGGTAAAATTTCTTCCTTGAACTGAACTAATATACCCTGATATTTGCAAATCCTTGGTCCTTGGTAAAGAAAGACAATTTTAAATTTCAAATACACTTTTGAAATCTAAATAGTTTTATCTCTTAATAAACTATAATACAGTAGGAGGACTCATAAAATAAGCAATTGATTTTGGTCTTTCTTCAAAGGCTATCAGAAGTATAATTAAAGAATTTGTCCTACTTGGGGCATTAGCCATAATTTGGTCATTAGCCTTAATATGTACACTTTCTGTATGAGGACTTGAAGAAGGAGAGTTTTTATTATGATTATAATTATGATGGGTTTGTTGTTGTAGCTTACATTTTTATATCTGCTGAACAATCATCATGTACTTAAATTTTTCTCTTCATCTGCAATAGAAATTTTTCTTATATCTATGAAGTCTAAATAACTATTCAGTTTACTGACCTCCTTCAAAACCAAGCAGATGATTTGCAGTTAGAAAGGAACAGACATCTGGCAGGAGGGAATGATTTTAAGAACCCCTGTATGGTTTGAAGGAAGAGAAAAGTGAAGGAAACAAAATGAGCTGAAATGATTCAGATGTCAAAATAGAAATTTCTTTCAAAACAAAGATTTAATAAACTAACAATAACTTGACAGTATATTACTGTGGATGCAAAGAAATTATATGTTTTTGGGGAATCACCAGAGAAAAATTGGCTGAAAAATTAAAAACAATGAACAGAGTACCTTATTCTTAACTTTATATTTTCTGGCTTTTGTCATGATCTTCATGGTATGAACATTTACATGTGTACATATATACAAGCACATAAAACGTTTTTGTCTAATGTATCTTCAAAAAGCTAGTGTAATATAAAACTCAATTATTTACCTTCTCCAATTAAAATCTTAAGTTATCTATGAGCAAATTAAAAAAAAACATTATTTGATACTATTCTGGTTATTACATATTTCAATTTGTATAAAGCATGTAAAATATCCTTAGAGAAGGATTGCCTCAAACTCAATGTAATTCTGCTCTAGAGTACTGCTTTAGTTTTAAGCCTTGAAAAACTTAGTGCTATTAAAAAAATAATAATGCTGTGCAAAGAAGTTACACAGTTTCAATTGTGCCCATCTTATTGGCATAGGTGGTAGAATTTTCAGTTCAAATTAATCTCTGACAATCCCAAAATTGATGAAACACATAATATACTTTATTTCAGTTTTTAACTTTTTGATTCTTCCAGATGATTTAAAGAATATTTAGCTTGTTTTATCTTAATTCTGAGAGGAAACGTATCATAGTAGACATGGTGCATAATGTTTTTAGGAAGAACTGGGTTCAAATGCCACTTCTGTAATTTTTTTATCTGGTTGACTTTGGAAAAGTCACATCCTATTTGATTCAATCAGCTCTATAGAATTTATCTGGAAGGTCAGATTTGTTTGGAGATTTAGATTGATAGGAGGTAGATATTACATTGGGAGTTTCCCCATATTGAAGAAATCCTAAATCCTTTGTATATCTACATATCCTAGGAACCTAGGATTCTAGCCATGGATCATATTCAGTATTGGAAATCAGGGTTCAGAAAAAAAAGTCTTTGAAAGTTTTCTTCCTAAGAAGACTATGAAAGTTTTTTGAATTGTCACATGCTTTTTTCATTTTTTTCCTCTGACTTATTATATGTCTGTTGATGAGGGATTTTTTTTTCTTTTTTCTTTTCTTTTTTTTGGGGGGGTGCTTAGCTTAAGAAAAGACTGAATCTAAGGGCTTTTGAAACTGTAGACAAAGTCAAACCATAAGTATCCTATAATAAGAACAAAGAAGCCATTCCCTTTACACCAATCCACATGTAACTCAAAACCAAATAACTGTGAAATAAATTGGCAACTGGCATATTAGTTCTTTTGTGGTGCCAGCTATGGGGCCACCATAAACCAAACCTGGTATTTAATTACAAGAGAAAGCCAAAGGAGAGGAACTGAAATGAGCAGCAGACATCCTCTTCAGAGCACAATTTAATCTCATTTACTTAGTTTGGGATTCAAATAAAAGCAAGACAAAGGTGTTTTCTGTCTCTTTCCTAATTCCTATTTTCTGACTTAAAGGAATGATTTCCTTGCATTTTCATATTAATAAAACCCTAAACTATTATTTTTCAGTTACTTAGAGAGAAATGAAGCTGTTACTGTTTGGAACAGAAACCCATCATGTTTATCTTGATGATTGTGATAGTGTGTGAGTAAACTTTAATGGCTTTAGAAAACCCCAGACCTAAAATCATTAGATGAGTTATGTAGACTGGATTGCCAACTGTACTTATGAGAGCTGATTTCCAAAGTCCAGGTCATAACAAGTTTAATTCTCTAAGGCTCAGTTTCTCCAAAATTCTTTTTGTTTTACCTGAGCCAACCTCCTACTTGCTGAAACAATGCTATAACTAATGATTTTGCCTTTATGGGAACACTTTGTTAAATACATCATGGGCAAGAAGCATGCAACCAGCCCTAAAGGCAACCTTTTAAGATAAGTCCTACTGGAGGGGAGGGAGAAGATACTTCAAAATCCTTCTTCTAGACAATAAAGGTCTGCTGTGGAAAAAAGACACTTCTGGGAGGTGGAGGAGTGGGAGCCAGGAAGAGCAAGTAAGACAACTAGAAAGGAGATTCAATATGTATACAGACAATGAAAATCATTGTGGCAGAATGGAGAGTCGGCTTCAAATCCTGCCTCTGACACAGACTTACTGTGTTACCATGCGCAAATTACAGAGACAAATCTCTAAGATTGTAAGTCCCAGAGAAGTTGCTGACCTACATTCTTCATTTGAGACTTCCATATACCAAAAATCCTAGGCCCAGGCTAAGCGCAATTGTTTTTACATTGCTGAAGGCATGTAAGTAATGTGAATGCCCTCTCAATATTGCTTCTCTGGTACAAAGTGCCATCTGCCAAGTGCTAGTACAAATTTATCATGGAGATAGATAAGTTCTTGGTTAGAAAAGTGGCATATAAGTTGCAGATAGCATTACTAGTATGATTTTGCTAAATGGGTGCTCTGTCCACCAATCAAATAGATGGTTTTTGAAAGTTATTATTCTTCTAAAATTCATCACAACATTGGCAATCTTATGGTTTTATATAGTACAAAAAAAAATTGTACTTGACCAGCATTTTTTTTTAAATAAAGTTGAGCAAAGTTAACCCTTAGAGAGCAAATAGTCCATCACCAAGGTCATGCTCAGTTTGGAAGGCTCTGCCAGAAACTATTGACAAAGACTGCAAGAAAAGAAAGTATAATAAAACACTAGAGAATTACACTGGAAGTACTATATATAGCTGCTATATTGATTATGCATATTGATTACACATAGGTAATATTTTAAAATGATATCCTTTGAAAGTGAAAAATATACAAAAATAAATGTGAACTATTAATTTTTTTTACCTACATATAGTTAACACTCACATTTAGCACCAACCACTGGGAGAATGAGGGAAGAAGAAAAGAAACATATTTAAACAGAGTATTATGACAGCTACTGCTACAATTGTTAATATTACTACCCTTGCTACAACCAAATGTTCTTATTTGCAGATGTTGTAGTGTTAATTGTGTCAACTCTGGAACATTGAATATTCTCCTAAATGATATCCATGATTGCTCAAAAGTGTTTGGCCTAACTATAACAGCAGCAATAACAGCACAACAACAACAAAAGTTAACAAAAAAAGTGAATAAATATTATTTATTGTTTAGATTTCTTTTTTTTTGCAATTTAAATAGTTGGATACACAACCACCCCTTCCCAGAGCTGTTTCTATAGTGTTTTTCTTTCTTTTCCTTTGTTCTTTTGTTCTTTCCTTTCTTCCATCCATCCTTCCTTTCTTCCTCTCTATTAAAACCTATTTCTCTATCTCCAAAACCCTATTTCTAAAGAGATTCTAAATATAGAGGTAGACAAAGAGATGAAAAGATAGAGACAGTTATTCACAGAGATAGATATCTATCTTTATTTCTAGGTCTAGGTTTATATGTCTATATCTAAGTCTTTATATCTATGATTATGTCTATTTGTATGTATATATATATATACATACATATATATCCACATTCATATTTATATACTAATCATAAATATATACAAATAATGTATTACTCTTAGAATTAAACACCTCAGGGATAGTAGTCTGGTTGTTTTGGGGAAATCCAGTACTTCAAATTTGACGAACTTTGCAATGAAACAGGGATCCATCTCAATTAGCATGTATATTCTTCTGATGCTACATTTCTGTGAATCAAGAAATAGCATAACTTCTGAGAAATTGAAATCATTATTTTTCTAAAGAAAGAGAAAGGCTGGTTGGACAAGATAGTAATTCTTCAGGGTAACTGACATTAAAATATCATCAGGAAGATCCAGGAAAAGGAATGGGAGAATCATGATTCAAGAGTACATAATAAATAGATACCAAAGAACAGCCTGTATCTTCCATTTGAATTTGTTCAACATCAAGGCTCCTAAAAGACAATCATTAATATATTGGGTAGGCCACCCTGAAGGAAAAAACACAGATAAGAATTTCATATGATGAAAACAGTAGATGAACTACAATCTAGTCTTCTGAAGGCAGTGCGTATATGATCAGATCATAGGTCTATGAAAGGATTAAAAAGTAAAAAGTATTACTACTAGTAGTACTACTTCTGCTCCTACTAAAGCTACTACTACTTCTCTTACTGAATGAATAATCTGTGATGAAACTTCATCTCTTTCTTCAATAGAACTTTGATATATAATTTAAGAAAATTATTTCATCAGGTTTATTTCTAAACTAAGTATCATAATTGAAAGTATTTTTCTATTTGCTTTAGAAAAAAGAGTTTATAAGGGAATAGTAAAAATCTGATGAACAATAAAAGCGATAGTATTTTTCTGTAAAGATTAATCCTCAACATTGCTAATAATATATTTTCTAAATCCAAGTTGTCCCTTAATATGTTCAGCTGACACTTTGGCAATATAATTATTTTAAATAAGTACCCATTTTGCAGATGCATATGCAGAAACAATAGCATAATCTGCTTTTCAAATAGACAACATTGCCAGGTGACATACATAGAAGACAGAATCTGAGGACATTTTCCTGGCAAACTAGATACTTACAAACTTCCCACTGTGTACTTTTGCAATTTAAGAACCAAGATCTTATCTTTTATTAAAAGGGACTTGAAAGTAATGATTACTTGTTATCTATGTATTTGTAGCTTGAAATATAAGCAAAGGGACACTAGATAACTATAGATAAAGAGATCATTCTATTAAATCACTATGAATCTATGGTCGTTTGTGTGCTTTTCCCCCTGCCTGTCATGCTAACTGGCAAGACTTTTGCAAAATACTCATAACATGTAAAAATGAAAAAAAAAGGCATATTTCTAAAAAGTGCTTGCACAGCATAGAAATTTGAAATATTGGCACCCAGACAGTTTTGTGTGGTACAGGAAAAATTCTTATAGTTAAAATTTCTGTATCTCCTCAATCATTCTATGTAAAACATTAAGTGGAATTGACTGTTTATCCCAGTTGATTTAGTCGTATGATGCCTTCCAGGTTGAATGGCTCTTGCTCCACTCTGTTTCCCATCAGCACTCCTTGACTACCGGCATGTGGTGCCAATTTGTTCCTTCTGTAGATGGAGGAGAAGAGGTTTGGATTTAATTTTAAGCCTTGACACAAGGTTTAATTTGCTAAAAAGGGGAGCTGTGCCATTGTAAATCTTGGAAGAGACACCAAGGTTGTGAGAGTTGTCAGTTCAATCTGTATTGTCATTTGAGTAAGTTTATTAAAGAAATAGTATTTTTTTCTCACATCTTACACACCTAATTAATTAGAACAAGCTTGACCACACCTAAGATTTTTGGTTTGTATTGCTTTATGCTGTGGATATTTTTATATATGTTTGTGTGTAGTGTGGAGATCCAGAGTAATAGGAACTATTTATGTAGTATTGTAACATTAAATATTATATAAATATGAATGGTTACTATAATTATTATTATTATATATTAGTTCATTTTGTCCTCATAATAACCCCAGCAAAAGCACTTAGAAGGAAATATCTGGCTTTTGGACACAACCTGACTGTGTACTAAGATATAGACTAGACAAGTCACTTAAGCTCTCAATGCCCCAGATGAATATATAAGACTATAAGTTGCAACATAATTGGGGATTTGCAATGGGGAGTTTTCCCACTTTGAGTGACAGTTAAATCATAGTTCTGGAGCTAACAGTAACAAGAACAACAAGAACAATCCCTAACATGGTCTGAAAAAACATAGTGATAGCCAACTAAGTTCTAGGTTTTCCACTGATTGGGTAAGCATCATAGGCAGTATGATTTTTTTTAATAGTATTTTATTTTTCCAGGTATATGCAAATATGTTTTTCAATATTCACCTTTATAACACATTTTGTTTCAATTTATTTCCCTCTCCCCAAGAGAGCAAGCAATTTGATATAAATTAAACCTGTGCACTTCTATATATATTTCCATATTCGTCATGCTGAGCAAAAAGAAAAAAAAATCAAAATGAGATCAAAGGTGGGGGGGAACACAAGAAAAGAAAAGGAAAACCATCAAAAAAGGTGAAAATGTTATGCAGGATGTTACTTTCCATCCCGACTATTGGAATTGATAAGCAGTGTGATTAAACAACTTCTATGAAACTAGGAAATAGAAGGTGCAGTTTAGAGTTCTGGTCCTAATTTGAAACCGTTGTTACTAGCAGCTTTGAACACAGAAGACTGAAGAATGAGGTATTGTGGTATTAAGGGCATTGACTTGGAATCAGAAAAATCAATTCAAACCCTGCCTCAGATATTTACTTGCTATGTGGCACTAAGCAATGTTTACCTCTCTCTGCCTCAGTTTTCTCATTTTACAAATGTGTTCAGATCAATGGACTCTAAGGTCCCTTAAATATGGAAATCTATGATTCTATGATATTAATAGCTAGCATTTACAAAGCACTTTAGGATTTGAAACACATGTTGTAAAGGTCATCTATATGATTCTGCTATTATGACCTCATTATGCAGCTAAGGAAACTAATGCTGAGAAAGGTTAAATGTTTTGTTTAGGGTCATGCTGCTAGCAATTGTTTGAGGTATGATTCTGTTCATGCCTTGACTTCCAACACTTTATTCACTTCATCACTTAGCTTCCTGTGAACCTATAATACTCAAATTTTATTATAATTATAATATTTCTTCAAATATTCACATGCAAATGATACTAATCACTAAAACAGGTAAACCATGGGTACATTTAAAATTAGCTGGAGGCATGAAGACTTTCTGTATGTGCTATTCTTAACTGTATTGAAAACAAATCTTATTAGTGATAGTCAAGGACTTCACATTATAATTTTTTGGGAGGCTGAGGTAATTGGGGTTAAGTGACTTGCCCAGGTTCACACAGCTAGGAAGTAGTGTCTGAGACCAGATTTAAACTCAAGTCCTCCTGACTTCAGGGATGGAGCTCTATCCACTGCACCACCTCGCTGCCCCCATACTACAATTTTTTAAATCAACACTACCACCAGGTCTAAGTTCCATGACAATAAATAACAACCAGTGCAGTAAAAATTATTAAAAAATAAATAAGATAAATGCCTTATCCTAGACTGGATAAAATAAGAGAAGAAAATAAGGAGCTACTCAAGTCTGAAAAGGGTAAATATGAAGATCACAAAGTTACTTGTAAAATTGGGTTGATAATTGAGGGAATCAATGCCATCCCACATTATAGTGACAAAAGGCTACACTTATCCTTTGTCAGGTAAGAAGAACAAGTCAAAGAGAATTGTGATCTACATATGAAGAAAATCTAGTGTTCTCTATTGAACCAAGTAAATCAATAACTTTAGAATATGTACAATCTTTGATTAATTTAGAAGTCCTTGAAAGCCATGAATGAAACAATGCCATACCATTAAGGAATATGTTCACATTTATTGAAGGACTTAGCCACTCCTTGTGGACTTTGTATGATATTTGGAATATAGTTTAGAGCTGAGAATTTAAATATATGTTTGAAGCTTCTGAGAAGGAATCACTGGAGTGGGGGAGAATATAGGAGGAGGGAAGAAATGAGAACAGCCCTGGCTAAAACTTCAGTTCATTTTTTTGCATTTTCAACCTCTTAATTTTCTTTATTTTATCAGTTTTAATCTCTTCATTTTCTTTGTGAAATCCTTGTGAAATTTGGAAAGTTGGATACTTTGGACTTGCCATCAACATCTTAGTTCTTTCATTATCCTTTGAAAAGGGACATATTATCTGCATCTAAAGCCAAGAGGGGGGAAAAACACTGAGAAAGTCACCTTCACAAAAATAGTATAAAAGCCAAGAAACATGCCTGAGGGGAATATTTTTAGGACTTCTACAAAAAATACTTTCAATAGTTATTGGCTCTATTTTAGTCTCATATAAGTCTTTTATTCTGTAAGTACTGGTGGTACTTCCCATGCTTGAAACACTCTACCCTTTCTGTTTCAACTACTAATTTCCCTGAATTCCTTTAAATCTCAACTAAAGTCCCACCTTCTACAGGAAGACTTACCTAACCTTTATTAATACAGTCCTTTTCCTCTGCTAATTATTTTCTATTTATCCTGTACATAGTTTGTTTGGTCTATATTCATTTGCATGCCATTTTAGATTGTGCACTCTATCAGTTGTCAAGCATTGGTATAGTTTCTTCCATATGTCAACAGTTTAAATATGTGCTAAAGGAAAATGAATAGACCACCCTTTGAAGTATGAAAGAATAAAAAAAGAACATTTGTATGATCATTTTTCATACTAAAAAAAAAGAAAAATACATTTTCTTCATAAAGATTTTGAGTATTAAATATAAGATACAAATACAATGCCATAATTCCAAATAAATTCAATGATAATAAGTTAGCATATTTAGTGAAAAAAATGAGCTACTTTGATTGGTGGTTTTATAGAAAAAGCAACTGATTCTACATTACATATGAGGCCTTTCCTAATCCTTTCCTTAACTATGTGTGTTCTTTTCTTACTCGCCCATAACTTTAGTTTTACTTCATTTGTATTTATTTCTATGTACTCATATTTCTCCAACTGCCCTTCTCCCAGTAGAACATGAGAACTTTTTGAGGGGGAGGTGTTTCTTTATTGTCTTTGTACTGACCCATGCTTAGAATAGTGACTATGATATAGTAGGTACTTCATAAATGCTTATCAAATGTTTGAATTAACTATTTAATATAGAATGCTGGAAACTCAGATGACTGGGTACATAGTCTACTTTTTGAATTAAAAGACAATGTACTTTTAACCTATTGACCTAAGGGTTTGGATGAAAGTCCCTTCCCTCCCTACATTCCTTTGTTCATCTTAGCTCTCCCACAAAAATAAAAGAAAGCTTGCTTTATTATTTTTTTCTTTATCTGATCAGAGTTAAGAAGCTCTCTTTGAAAAATATTTTCAAGGTGAAAGAAGAAGAAAAACAGCAGAGATATACAAGGAGATGATCTAGCTATAGGAAAGATTTACTTTGTTTATAGTATCTATAATTTTGTAATCATCATCACCAGATAGATAGTTGACTGCCTACAGGTCTATACTTGATAATCCTAAGAAAACTCCTTGGCACCTCCCTGTAGGAAATACTAGCTGAAGAAATGCAGCTTTCACGTATCCAAAATTTCCAGAAAGTATAATAATGACTATTTGTTTCTCTCTAATGGAGGAGTTATGAAAAAATTAGCTCAGACTGTAGCATGCAGAAAATCATGAATATATAAAGATTTCCTGAAAAAAAATTAAATTGCCTTTGGTTTCCATGAGAAGTTGTAAAATCTTTTCCACTCATGCTTTTAAAAACAATAAATTCACAGTTGTCTGGAATGACTCATGTTCCATACTTCATGAAAGGGAAAGGAGGATATAGGTCTCTATGATTCTGGGGTTCATCAGTTCAAAATCATCATACATTTTAAACCAAGCACCCCCAGATCCCACAAGCTTCATGGCATTCATTTTTTTCCATCCTGACCTACTAACTAAATCTATCTGACTCCAGTAGTGAACAGACAGTAAAATATAAATGTCTTCTTATGAGTGCCCTGGATTAGAGTGATAGCACCTTTCAGGATGCAGAAAAAGACCAAGCACAGTTCAAGTTACATTTTAAATTCCACCCCAAAGCTGGCTGTATTTTGTTGGTATCATACTGAAAACTCCTGTGAACAAAATAAATGCCACTTAAGATATTTCCCCTGAAAAAAACATTGCGGTTTTTGGATAGGGTAGAGTCAGTCTCCATATTATTAAAACCAATTACTGAACATTTCCTTTAACTGAAAGAATAACAAATTTTCACACATTTAGGACATTTGAGCAAAATTCTGCTTGCATTTATTACAATTACGAAATGTCCATGTAAAGATGCAATTTCCCTTCAAGTATGCATGTAACATGAAGTCAGTGGCTAGTAAAGACCCAGAAAAAACAAAAGCATCTAAAAAACCTTGTTCTTTTTCTTACTACTTGTGTGTACTTAGTCAAGATATTTAATCTTTCTCTGCTTCATTATAAAATGAGGAATTTGACACACTAGACACATCAACTCTTTCCAGCTCCAAATTCTATAATCTTATGTCATTTATATTTAGCACATTATTAATTTTTAAAGAAAATGGATAGTGCTTAAGTACATGAAACTTTTTTTCTTTTTAAGAAGGTTAAATTTTTTTTCCAGCATTCTTATTATCACTCAATTAACTGAGATAAACTTTAAAAAAAATCTAATATCAATCTATCAACAAGTAATTATTGTACTTTCATATTTCTGGGCTAAATTCAGTAAATGATGCAGTAGAAATATAAAATATGACCCCTACCCTCAAAGAGCTTACAGTTATGCTGATGAGATAAGACACATTTGTATCTTTGAGATAAGCCAAGATTAGTGGATAAAAGAACACAGACTCTGATTAAACATGAAGTCTGTGGTACAGATTCTAAGTTTTGTAGGAGTTTTAGGCAGAGTGAGATTATAAGGGCTTGTCAGGGAAGTTGTTATTGAAGGGAAACTTCCACTGGCTTTCAAAATATAGAATGTTTAAAGATCTAATAGGAAAAGAAACTTGTTCTAAGCAAATAGTGAAACCATGGAGGCAGGAATGAGCAGATGACCTGTTAATGGTACAGTGACTCTGACCTGGCTAAAGTGGAAGAGACAAATTGAAGGGTAGTGGAAAAGATGTTGGAAAAGCAGGGCACCACCAGATTTTATAGATATTTGAAAGCCAGAAAGAGGCATTTTAACTTTATGCAATAGGAGATTAGACACAATTGAAGGTTGTTGAGCCAGCTAGTGACATGATGAAAGCGGCTTTTAAGAGAGATTGGTTGAATAGTTAACAGGATGGATTGTAGAGCAAGAGCACAGAGATGAAAGAAGCCAGATAGGAAGCTGCTGTTAAAATCCAGGTGAGAAATGATGGGGTCCTGGCCCCTGACAAGGACAACAGCTCTCAGAGCAAAGCTCTGAATTAGCATTCTCACACCCACCTCTGTCATGCTATGTCTCCTTAAGAGTTATCTTCAACTAATATCTGAAGGTATTATTGTATTTTCTGGAGCCTTGTTCTATCTCTACCAGAAAAAAATAGTACTTTGTAAGTAACCAGAAAATGATATGTTTAATATACTATGCCTATGAGAGAGTAATTCAATGAATTGGTGAGAGCTATGTATATATGGATGTATGGATATATCTATCTATCTTATCTATCTTAATTAATTAATGAGAGGGCTAAGTAGATGATAAGGTGAAAACAAAATCAATAATAGTTAATCATTTTAGTCTCTTGTTCCTACCAAGACTTGGATGTGGATTTCTCAGTTTGCAGCTGCCATAAGAATTTTCTAGCCTTCTACATTTCTAGTCTTAATAAGTCTATACTAATTCTGTCTCCTTCCTCTAGGTTTTTCTTATACAGGAGAATGGGCTAAATAGACTTGAAACCATTCATTTAATTGATTAACTAGTAATTCAGGACTTTATATGTGTTAATTTCAATAATAAAGAATGATAATGGAATGAAATGATGTGATTGTTAGATTATTCTTTTTTATATCTTGATTTTTGTAGTTTTTAGTTATTAAATACTAAAGCTAAGGGGTTTGCAGTATTTGTTATTAATATAAATATTCAAAATATGAAAGCATTCTGTGTTTGTATCTCTTACTGGCTCTATGATTTAACATTCTGTGCTTTGCACTCATGTGACATGTTATTAGCATCTTAATGTTTTTATGGATGTTTTATATTGCACTTTTCCTGACTAAGGAAAGTTGTAGTATTTTGTCTCATTTTATATTTAAATAAAGCCACAAGGTGACTGTTAGCTGGTGTAATTATGAACCTTTTCCTTGTCTAGGCTTTATAGTGACATCAAGTTAATTTTAAGTGTGCTGTGTAGAGTTTCACTGAGATGTCCTTTTGGAGATCATCATCATCCTAATAATAGCTTTTTCCTAGCTCCTAAGAAAGCACATGGATATGTTTTAATCTCTCTTGCTATAGACAGTATCTACTTTAGTGAAACTGTCAATCCCTTAAAGTATTAAATTAAAAGATTAAACCGTTAAAAACAATTCTTCAAATGACATCGGCATCTCAAAATTCTAGTTCCTTGCTAAATTATAATCAAACCACAAGAGAAAGATATGTAAACTACAACATTCATTGTAGTGGATTTTTTTTTTTTATTAAGGTGATACTACTGATGTGGTCTCTATACTATAGAATCCACAGGGAATTTACTAGTTTTTGAAGAAATTATTTGCTAGAATGATGTCATGTACTGATCCATTTCTTTTCTTTGTAACCTTTCACCTACCCCTTTGTGACCAATATCTAACCTAGGAGATGGTAAGCTATGAGTAGAATGATATGCAATGGATCAGTGAATTACTTGCTAAGTGGTCTAAACTGGTGACCTCAGAAACATTAGTACCAAATGAGGAAATAGCAACAATATCATCTAACATTTACATAACTCTGGAAGTTTTAAAAGCACTTTTTTTTTAATCTTAAAAACAATCCCATGGAGGCAGCTGGGTGGTGCAGTGGATAGAGCACCAGCCCTGAAGTCAGAAGGACCTGAGTTCAAATCTGGTCTCAGACACTTAACATTTCCTTGCTGTGTGACCTTGGGAACAGATTTAACCCCAATTGCCTCAGTCAAAATAAATAAATAAAATTAAGTCCTATGTGGTAGATACTATTCTTATCTCTGTTTTATAGATAAGGAAACTGAGGCTTGAAGAGATTAAGTATATTACATAGGGACACACAGATAGTAAATATCTGAAATAGGATCTGAAATCACAACATTGTGACATTAAAATCCAGGGCCCTATCCACTATGTCGCCTAGCTTCTTAGAAGAAGATTGCTGGATGCAGTAAGTTGCTATAATGTTCCTTCCAACTACAAACAATAATTTTATTTTATTTTTTTCCTTTCATGTGACTAAATTTTTCATGGCTAAGGAACCAGATGCTTTGTAAGTACTCGATTTCTTTCCATAGGTATCATATATCTTTTAGTGCTCCTCAAAAAGTCTCTATTCTGTTCCCCAAACATCCTTTTCCAAATAAATGCCTAACTTCTTTACAATAGATACGTAAGAACAACAAGGGGAACAGGGAAATCATAGTTTCCCAAATAATTATTCAATGCTCATCCATTTGGTCTTAGAGAAAGTAAAGGGTCATGGGAGGGAATGTACATTTCTTACTTCTCTTGAAATAAAAGTACACCTACACTTATCTGAAGTTAGAATCTGGGTTATATAAACAGGAGTCAGAGCTAAATGTATTATTTTTAGGTAGATGTCTGGCAGGCACTAACATGAAACAACACTTCATGAAACAAAATGTATAATTTTATAGACCATATCCCTATCAAAGGCTAGACAATAGAAATAATGGAGAATGGGGGAGAGAAAGTAGATTTATCTAGCACAAATTCTATCACTTCAGGAAAGAAATGAGATTTAAATGCTATTATTATAAAGAAGAAGCACTTATGTTCAAATGAAGTGTATGTGGTAGAATATCCCTCAGCTATTAGGTCAAAATGCCTTTGAGATATCTGAATGCCTTTTGCTTTTATATTAAAATCACTTTAACATATATATACTTTCTCTTTCTCCTCCCACTCCACAATGCACTCACCCATGATGATTCCCTTGTAACAAAGAACAGTCAAGCTAAACCAAAAGAAAAAGTAGTTTGACAACATATATACAACATTCCACATCCCTAGTCCCCCCACTTCTTGCCAAATTGCCTTTTAAAGAATTTGTATGTTTTCAAATATGTCAAGTGATTTCAACCACTCAAATTGTACTATTACACTTTACTGATGTTCAGAAGCATTTGCATCTGCTAATCCCAATGGAAGGGAAATATAGATCAGTTTTTAGATATTATTAACATTCAATGGATCTCTAATTTTCCTGATGTTGCTTTTTAATATAGAGTTCTTCCATAGGGAAAAAATAAACCATTTCAGAAATCTTTTGAGCTACAACATTTGGTCAGGGCAATGCACTGGTTTTCATATAATTGCATAAGCAGGGAAAAAATAAAACAAAATAAAACACAGATGGATTCTTCATTGTAATTGCAACAGTATTAGCAACAACAGGCATCAATAGGTGTCATTTCTGGACTAATTCCCTCAATTGTTTGGTCTCTGAGCATGGGTAAATATAGCTTAAATCTGTACTAGTCCTGAAAAAGTTAATGCAATTTCCCAGAAGTGAGCTACTGGTTCATTCTTTCTTTATTGATTGAGAAAAAAAGAAGAAAAAGAGAGAGAAGAATAAAACCTAGAGCAGCAGAAAGAGAAGATGAAAAGAATGGAGAGGAAAGGGGGATAGGGACAAGAAGAGCAAGAAAAAGGAAAAGAAAAAAGCGAGGAAGAAAAAAATGGAGGAGTAGAGGAATAGACAAAGAGAGGAAAGAGACACAGAGACACATAGATATGGAGACAGAGACAATGACTGAGAAAGGCAAGAGAGAGGCAAAGAGACAGAAATCAAGACTAATGCGTATGTATGTTACTTATGGGAAACCTTGTTCTTTACTTGACATTTTGTTATGGTTCTGGAGAATAAGTAACAGTGGTGTACTCAATTTGAAAATGCTTATTATTTACCTAATACCCTATTTAGCAACTTTCTAAAAAGTGAATTTTTGACCTGTTAGGCCAAGTTGGCTCATCTGTCTTGCAAATCCTTTTTAGTTTATGGATTAAAGACCCTATAAATCATCACAGTTCTTTTAGAGCCATTACAGCCTACCCTGTCAATCTGGCAGCAATGTTTGTACAGTACAATAATTTTGCATGATAAAATACTTCATTTAGTTTGGCTGAAAAAAGTTACACATGTGCAATTATAAGCCTACAAAACTGGAGTTCTTTAATTTTTCTTCCAAATTTTGAAAGTAATTAAAATGGAATTCATAACTCAATTCCTATCCATAAATGAAAGGAATCTCCATTATATAAAGTGTTGTCTCCTAGTGAGATAGTCCTGTTTTCATCTATGAATTAATAATTACCTTTGTGTAGGTTTTTTTTTCTTTCATTATTGTATTTGTCAGAAAAAATTCCTACTTAGATAAAAGTATAAGAGGTAATAGAGTATCAAGTGGTAAGTTAAGTATCTCTATAATCCAAACAAAACATGCATATATGTATGTCTGTGTATATGTATTTGTGTGAATAGTTTAAAGATAAGTATGAATAAAAATTCCAATAAAATATTCTAAGACTTTTTTCTTTTTTTCTTTTTTTCTTTATTTTTGCTGAAGCAATTGAGTTTAAGTGACTTGCCCAGGGTCACACGGCTAGGGAATGTTAAGTGTCTGACACCAGATTTGAACTCAGGTCCTCCTGACTTCAGGGCTGGTGCTCTATCCACTGCACCACCTAGCTGTCCCAGACTTTTTTCTTTTAAAAATTTTTGTAAAGTAACATATTAATACCTTTTGTTTTTAAATTACTCTAATAATAATCATTTATGGATACATTTCTTTTACTTCTAGTCCTAAATATAAAACCTTCATATGTGGGAGACTTAAGAGAAATGGACCTATAACAATGACTACATCTGAAGACAAAATATTCTCCATCCATTGTCCCTATCTCTTTGATCACAGAATCAAGGTATATTCTGCTACTGGTTACTCAGAGCCACACCTGGTGACTTGAATACCCATTGCTTAGATTATTTTTATTGTTATTTTTGTTTGCATTGAAATTTTCATTTAGCATTTTGGTTTCTTAATTCCACTTATTTTCTATTTGTTCATATATATTTTCCCACATTTCTCTGAATTCTTTATATTTATCTTTTCTTACTGTACAATATGTCCAATTACCACGGTTGGTTTAGCTGTCTCCATAATTAATGGGAGGCACTTTGATTCCAATTGTTTTCTACCATAAAGGTACTTCTGTAAACATTTTGGAATATAGTGAAGATTATTGTCTTTAAGATATTTGGAACAAAAAAAGGCAAAAAGAAAAAATAAATCTCAAGAGATTTATTTACTATATTGTTTACTACATAAAGGGCATTATTTGGGTTCTGAAAATAAAAAGACAAGAAATTAATAGTCCCTCCTTCAAGAATTTGTACTGGGATAGGAAGAGATATTATGTTGTATAAATAAGAAAATAAAAATACATATAAAATATAAAGTAGTATTGTTTATTATAAAATTTATATATATCAGACTTAATTTCAGCTCTGAGAAATACCAACAACCAGTGCATGAATATATGTTACCCTTGAACCTCCAAGGATGAGTCATGCATATCTCAGACTAAGAATCTGAACATTATAGTGATGAGCAAAGCAGAAGGAAATGTTCTGATTTTTCTTAGAGAACTAAAGGTGTTATCTACATTAGATTGTGTGTGACTATTTAGGATTATGGAATATATAGAAAAGAGGCCTTCATAGTTTTACAGGAAGCATTTTATCCAGTTTATTAATGTATAGCTTGTTATTTATCAGTTATCTTGGTGAGATCTTCTATTTTCAATGTTTTAAAGAGATGAAAAGTATAGTTCTGATTAGCTCCTTTGCCATTATTATCTGAACTTTAGCTTAATATCTGACTCAAAATTTTCATTAATAGTTTTTAAAGCTCATTTGAGAATTCTGGGTTAAATATTCCTTTTCAGAAGAATTGGTCCTTAGGTGATAACAGTAAATATTACTTGACTTGACTGGTAGTTTTATATTAATTATATTTAATCATATATATAAATAATTTAGGACAACATGAAATTATAAATGAATTCTATTCTATTCTTTTAAATTTCAGCTACCAAAATATGCAGACTATTGTTAATAATCAAAAATACATGTTAAAGCTAATGCAATGAATGCACTAATAAAAAAGGCATATCTTTCTTGCTAAGAATTTGGAAACATTTGTCAAAAAATCATGTGAAATTCCTATAGAGTTGTCTGTTTGACATAAACACAAATTGATATAAAAGTCTTTCATACCTGTTTTGAAATAATGATCAGAGCATTCTTTAATGGCATTTCAAGATGAAACACCTATAAGGAAAGGCATGAATAAATATTGCTCGCATGCCACAATTATTTAAAAATAAGATTTTTTTCCATTAAATAGGCATGTTTTCTTTTCTTTAGCTGTCCTCCTTATAAACAGTTTCCTCTCTCCTGAGAATCAGGGCTGGGATTTTGGCAGGGCAAAAGTATATGGAATTTGCATTATTACTAGCTAGAGAAGATAATAACTCTGACCTGCCCCTCATTGAGGGTGTATATATTTTAATGCTGTAAATAATACTAGATGTTGCTTTATGTTAATCTTTTAAAGTTTTACCATTTTATTTTGCAGTTACATTTCTATTCCTTAGAATTTACAACAAAATCCAAAGGTTATGATTTTATAATTAGTACTCCTTCTCTGGGGGGAAAAAAATCCAACTTTGTTTAGCTGTACAAGCCTCTTCAGACTGTTGATTGTACTGTACTGGGTTTAGAATATTTCAGTTTATGTAACCAATCTCTATCTGTTTAAATTTCAGTGACAGATCTGTTCATTTTGTTTACAGCCAAATAACAATGCAAACATGTCAGGATACAACTGCAGCCATGCTGTGCGGTCATTGAAAAGGGCATTCACTAAATTGATTTCTTGGTCTTAGCCTCTTGAAACTTATTAAGAGCATTTCATTGTTATGTGCAGCTATTAGGGAGCAAAAATAAGTTTTTTATTTACATAAGGATGATAGTCACTACGGATTCTTGGTTATGGGTTGTTTGTTAATCAAAAAAGCTCTGTTATTACAATATTTTTGCAGACAGCAGTTAAGCAGTCAATCTGCAAATAGAATAGTAGTGAAAAGCATTACTGGAAACCAAAATACTGGTTTAAAAAATCATACATTTAATATGTTTTGAAGTTGCTCCTAAAAATTAGAGCATAAACTTTTAGCTAACATATTTCCTGTGTTATATTTTGCTAACACAAATGTTATCATGAAGGAAAAGTGGTTCTTTATTTTTTTTATTTTTTAATAATTAACAAAATGACAATGTAAGAGTGAAATCATCCTAATCTTGATACTCTCAACTGATTTTTTCCATCTGGTGTTTGTCATGTAAAGATGTCCAGTCAGCAATGCTAAGCTGCTGGAAAATTTTCCAACAAACTTTTGTGTTTGCAGAACTTCTGAGGTACTTAGTGGGTTAAGAGAGAATCCTGGAACCTTTTCATGGGAATCTTTTTCTCCCCCAGGAATTCAGAGAAGGGAATCTGGCTTTATATAATTAATTCACCAGAGCACTGAATCAGTGTAATCAGTTTCTCCCATTGTTTTCCCTGTCTAGTAGAGAAAACATACAAAAATTTAACAGTTTGAACCATACTTAGTCATTGTTGTTGAGTCTTTGTGACTCTGGTTTGCCATTTTCTTTTCTGTCCCATTTTACAAATAACAAAACTGAGGCAGTTAAGTGACTTGCTTACGGTTACATAAGTGATAAGTATCTGAGATCAAATTTGAACACAGATCCTCGTGAATCCAGGGCACTCTATTGTAGCATCTAGCCACTTTAGAAGATTTCCTAAAGGGTACAAAGACCAAAGGGCAATAGCCAAAACTAATTTTTCCTGGAAGAATTATGCCTTCAATGTAGAGCTTTTCTATATGCAGAATGTATTTCTATTAAGAATGGTGGATCTTTTACAAAATGCTTAAGGAAAACTATGAAATCTGATCTGCAAGCTTGTTCAGGATCATGGAAAAGTCTGCATTGTCATATGCCAGGGAATTCCCTAGAAAGCTGTGCCAAATTATTTCCCTATGGAAAGACTATAAATATGGCCACTGACTGGCATTTCAAAGACCAAAGTCTTGAGTTCAGTGACAACTGGTTGGAAAGCGAACTATGGAAAAACCTCTCACCTATTGAAATGTACAGACATGCATCCTTTTGGGGTATATATGACCAGATAACTGGAAAGAGAGAAGATGAGAGAAGAAAAATGGAAAAGTCAGGAAGAGGGAGAGGGATGAGGAGAAGGAAAGAGAGAATCAAACTGCTTTATCCAGAAGTGTGACAATAAATTTGCTTTTGGCTAACATTTCATATAATAGAAATAATAGAACAAGTCAGAGAAATTCACTTTGAGTAAAACTTACTGGCAAGGAATTCAGAGTAGCAACATCTGAAGAAGTTGATACAAATCAAATTGAGCTCAAGAAGTATTGAGAGACCAATACTTTTTTGCTATCCAGAACACTAAATATCTAGTGATTTTATTATGAGGGGATAGAGGAAGGGAAATATAAGTTTAATACAGCTCTCACTACCCTTTTGATTTTGTTCCTAATTCTCTTATATGCTAATCGGAGTGTTATGAGAGCTTGAGGGAATCTCTCAAGGTAGCCTCCACACAGTTCTTGTGAGTGTGTGTGTGTGTGTGTGTGTGTGCGTGTGTATCTGTGCTTTTTTTGTTCGTTTTTGGGTGGAGTTTCTGAAATGTATTTTGAAGATGTAGGACAATTTGATATTTAACAAGAGTTAATAAGAATTTCCTAACTTGAAATAAGATAATTTGGCTTTGGTCAAGGACCTTATTACATGAAGAAAGCCATCAAAATAATGGATAATTTTATTCTGTTCATTTTGTGGCATTACCTGACCAGTTAGGCAACTCATAGTCCTCCTGGTAAAATAACTTTAGTCCTCTTTTGCAAACTAGCAAATACTGAATTCCAGCAGATGGTAGTAGAGAGCAGATGTCTACCAAGAAGTTTAAGACCATTAGAAGAAACATTAGACAAAATGTCCACTGTAGAATGAGCACATCATACCTACTAGAGATATTAAGTCGAGCAATGATCAGTGTGATGTAATCATTATATTATACCCCATTAGTTTCCCACACATATGTGAATACTGGTTAAACATATCCTTATATATGTGACAATTGCCTTCATGTGCTGGAACATGTTTACTCCAATTGTCTTCCCTGGTCAAACTCATTCTGTGTGTATGCATTCTCTCCACTGGTAGTGTGGTAACCTATGAGAAAAAGTACTCTATTGGGGATGTGGAGGTACAGCATTTTCATATTACTTAATTTGTTAGGTTGTCGATTAAATGACTTTTGCTTGGAATTGTGTCCTTTTTCAATTGGTATAGTAAAAGAATTATAGAGAGAGGGCTTGTGAGCTATTGTTTTTGACAGATGCCGATTCACATCCTCAACATGTCTTGACCTAGAATAATAGAGGGATTTCTTTATGAGTATACTATCATATGACTTCACTTGCAATCACAGCAGCAATTATAAAATTTAATTTCTATTATTTGTATTTTAGAGCATGTTTTGTTATGGACACCTGTAGTTTATAATTCTTTTGAAAAAATGTTTATGTGTTTAATCAGTTATCTATTTGGAGATGGCTCTGACCCTGACAGTTTTATAATAGATTTCTAATTTATTGTTGAAAAATTGTCACCAGTCATTTAGTTAATATACATAAGTAGGGCAAATGAATATACACATAAATTGGTATGACAAACATAACAATTACAGAATATTTATGATGAAAAAGATTATTCACCTATAGAGAAAGATTATGGAGTCTGAATGCAAATTGAAAACAGTATATTGAGTCTCCAGAGCTCTTCCTCTTCTGAGTTTTGTAGGAGTAATTCAAAAGGATCAGAGAATAGTTATTCAAATATTGGAGCTCATGACTCTACATATCTCTCTTACCTCATTCCTAACCCTTCCATTCCCCCATTTCATTAAATATAGCACAAGTCATAATTTCTCTCTGCCTTGACTACTGCTATAGTAGGTCAGGAGCCTATATCTACTGCAATGGATAACTCAAAGTCAAAGAGTTTATACAAACAATCCTTTTACTAAAATCATATTAGAGTACTCAGGTAGCAGTAATCTCAAGGTGGCTTAAAATCAGGCTAGATCATAATAACAAATAAAAGTCACCAACCAGAAGGCTAAAAATCAGTCAGCAAAGTTCCCTGGGGTTTCAGGAGCTCCTTGCCAAAGTTTTAAAAGCTACTTTTATAGCCTCTTTCCCAAAGGACCCACAGCTGTGTCCCAGATCAATCTATTTGTAGGCAAAGTTAACTCTATCTTCTTCACCTTGGTCTGACAACTTTCTTGCTTGCAATAGTCCCATTTGCTCTTTTAGGAATTAGAGAAGGCTAACTTGGCAGCTTCAAGTTTCTTCCCAACAAATTCTCCCTGGCATCACTCTCTCCTATTCAATTTAGCCTTCATATCACTTCCAGAATCATGTAACCTTCCTTTGTATCATATATTTCTTCAGAAATGCTCAATGATTTCCTCTTTTTAAAGCAGTTAAAAATATTTTAAAACATTTTTTGCAGCCAAAGATTTTCCACAATCTAGCAGAACTCTTAGTTCCCAGCAAAAGATCACATCGCACCTCCCTCCTTCCTGCTCCCTATACTCCAGCTAAACTAGATGGTATCAATATGAATTGCTCTCTGACACTTCTATTCATTTGCTTTGGGTGATTTTTATGCATGGAATAACATCCTTCCCCATCATTGTCTGTTCATGACTTACCTGGGAGCCCAAGGCAAGTACTATCACTTCCAGGAAATCCTTTCTGATCCCTCAGGTTGGTATTACCTTTTCCCTTCAGATCTCATCTCCTCTTCTTCTTCACCATAACAGATATTTTATTACCTTTAAATTTGCAAAGCCTTCTTTATATCACTTTGTTCTGAATTACCCTAATGTGTTCATTTTATAATAAATATATTATAGCTTTCAACAGCATTGTCCTACTTTTGAACTTTACATTTGCTATCTTCCTAAGCATCTAATCTGATATTGTACATTATAGTATGAACTTTGATTTTTCTCAGTTGTGTTTGATTGATTACCTTAGCTGATTAGAGTAAGATGTGAGTGACATCAAAATAATATATTTGATCTGTGAGTCAGTCAGCTTTATTTTGTCCTAAAGTTTAGAGTGCACGACTAGCTATATATTAAAAAAAATCCTTGGACATATGGGGAACCAACTAATAATACATTAGATCAGCACAAATTTATAATCCTCTCCTGGAAAAATACTTCAAGGAGATTGTTCTATTGTCAGGGACATAATAGTATTATAATTGTCTATAGAGGGAGTATCTATTTCCAAAGCTCCCACAATTCAGTAGGCCAAGGGGCAGTTGAATCCCACAGGGCCAGGAGTGGTAAGAATTCACAGCAATAAGAGAAAATAGGCAGAAATTCTCAAGGATCAATCAATCAATCAAATAGCCAGTTCACTGACCCTCCTCTCTCTGACTGCCTATTGTAGTATTGACATCTGTAATTTGAACTCTCAGCCTGCCCTTGCCTCCTTGGTTCTAACTCTGATTTCTTGGATTCTGATACTCAGAAGAAACTCTACTTTCAAACTTTGGTTTATAATAACTTAGATCTCAATTCAGGCTCTGCCTCCCTGTGTGCGGGAAGGGATTGACCCAACCCAGGTGATCATCCTAATTACTAGCACTTATCACCCTTCTCCTGCAGGGGATACAGTAGATATTACATTACTGAATTATTATTTGATTATTGAGTTTAATATTATATGTAAGTATGAACCATCATTGATATCACTAACTTCATTTCTCCCAGCATCAGTTCTGCAATTATGCATGGGGGTCTCTATAGTTGTATTTGTTTGGTGCTTTTCAGATTGTCTTCCTTATGTATGATCGTTAGACTTTTTCACATACTGGGACTAGGATTTCTTTATACATCTATAAACTCCTTGAGGATAGGGTCTGTGTCCACAGAACTTAATAAAGTGCACTGCATGTGGTGGGGTTGTGACTTGGCTCTGGCTGCTTCAGAAAGCATTATGATATAAAATAAAAACACAAAACCATTCAACCCATTTGGCCCAATGAACCTACTATTGGTTTTATATTCCAAAGAGGTTATTGGCAGGAATAAAAGACCTACCTGAACCCCTCCCAAAAAATTATATCATTTGCAAAGATAAAGGATGATTAGAAATCAGTCCTTGCAGTTGGGGTCAGTCTGAATTAGTTGTAGTGTATGTAAAAGTAAATATAGGTTACCATGCAATAAAGAATACAGAAAAATATAAAGAAGATTTCTATTATAAAATTTGTATAATTGTTGCACAATGAAAAAGGCAAAGCTAAAACAAAATATAATAATAATTAGGGCATTTATTTCTATAGAACTTAAAAGTTTTCAAAGTAATCCACATTTCCTCTGTTTCCCATAATAGCCTGTGAAAGGAAGTACCCCACTATGATAATACCCATTTGACAATTGAGGAAAGCTAAGTTTTATGCTCAGGGTTATATTGCTAATAAGTACTAGAGACAAAAATAAAATCCAGAACTTTTTCACTCCAAGTATAGCATTCAATTCCTTGTGCCACTAACTGCATCTATGTAATATAGGAGGCAAGGGAGGGAAGGAAGAAATTCAGTTTAAATCAAACAAGCTATCCCAGAGTTACTTTGTACCAAGAAAGTATTATTAGAAACAACTAGATGTCATGGCAGATAAATAGCACTCCATCTAGAATCAGGAAAAATTGAATTCAAAAGTTCAAAGGGATTTCCTAGCTGTGTGACCCTGAGGAAGTCCCTTAACTTTTTTTTTGTCTCAGTTTCCTCATCTGTAAAATGGGGACAATGATAACATTTACTTTCCAGGATCAAAAGAGATGATATTTGTGAAAAGTGCATAGCATTATTTCTATAGGTACATAGGACCTATATAAATGCTTATCCCATTCCATTCCATCTTGTTCACTCTCACTTATTCAATCTTGTTCCCTCTCACTCACACACTCCCCATTCACATGTGGTTTTTCAACAAATAATAAATTCTAAAACTTGTATTAACTCTTTGTAGTAATGAGCCTATGGTACTGTTCTGTTTATCTTATTTTTGTCAAGTATATTTTGGTCGCTGTTTGTACGTGTATGCTTTTCTTATTTGATGAAGCAAATACTGTGAATCCAAATAAATGTTCCACATATGGCTGGTGCTGAAAAAAATCTCATTTGCCCACTATCGATATTTCTTGATTGAGGATCAAAGATTTAAAGCAGGAAGGGATATTAGAGAAAATTTTGCAACATTTTGCAGATGAAGAAACTGATATACCACCAAACTATTATTTATCCTAAATCACACATATAGCAAATAAATAACAAAGATGGAGTAGCATTTGAATCCTCTGATGCTAAATCCAATGATCTTTCCATTTTACCATTTTTCTTGTCAACAACAACAACAACAACAAAAACCCAGATGATTGGTTTGATGAATTGATAAGTATCACAAGTCTACTATACATAGGTTAGGTGACAACTTTGACAATTTTGAGATAAACACTTGAAAAATGTATAAATTCTTTTCATAGTACTACCAAAACTTTTAGTGTCCTAGAGCTACAAAATTTCCATCCTTGAGTTAAATAGATGAGGAACTAAATTGCTCTAGGAAGAGTAGAACCATATTTGGAAAGCATTTAGATCACTTTGGAATGTAATACTAGATGTTTACCCATGTGAACCAGGGGAGTGACTGAAAGAAAATTTTCATGGTATGTCGACTGCTTTAGTAGATCAAGAGATCCTGTGAACCACTTCACTCTCAGCCATTCTTTCTTGTCACTGCAAAAATAGAAGTTTGTTTAAAAAAGAAAACAAGCCAACAAAACAAACAAACAAAAAGCTCCACACGCAAATCTCCAAAAGAACAAAATTGTTTTATGATTCAAGGATGAGAAAAACTTAGCTATTAGCATATAGTAAATATGTAATAGATACTTGTTGACTTGACTAATCTTTACAAAATTATGATCTCAGATACCATTAGCTTTAAACTTTAATGACAAATTATATCCTTATATGTGCGTGTGAGAGAGTGAAATTTAGAGATTCAAATTGAGAAAATTGGAGAAGACATGGAAAACAAAGCAGAATTGTAAAAGGTGCTGAATGATTGCATTAAGTTCCCTAAGGAATCCAGAGTCAGAGCGAAGGCTAATCAAATTGATTAAGGCTTCAGGTGGTGATTGAATAAATCCACTGGATCTGTTAATTAGCACATACAGAAAAGAAAAATCTGTCTAAACTTAGAAAATATATTACTCACAGGGAGAGAGAATAAATGTGGAAAATATTTGAAATCAAGACCCCAAAAACCAAAACTTCTAATTTTCCAAGAACTACTATAAAAGTTGGCATAGTAAGTACACACACACCACCACGTCTCTGAAATAACAAAAATGAAGTGTTAATGACCCAAGAGTAGCATCCACACCCTACTTTAGCATCAAGACAGATATAAATATGAGATTGTTTTGAAAATTGGGACCAATGAGGAAAGTGAAAAATTTTCTCTTTCAAGAACATCATTAAAAAAGTATTTTCACATATTTCGGGAGAAGAATTCCTC
This sequence comes from Myrmecobius fasciatus, assembly GCA_023553655.1. Taxonomy (NCBI): domain Eukaryota; kingdom Metazoa; phylum Chordata; class Mammalia; order Dasyuromorphia; family Myrmecobiidae; genus Myrmecobius; species Myrmecobius fasciatus. Next base: position 29,357 of record JAJPUD010004163.1, read on the forward strand.
AAAATCACTGAGGAGCCATCCAGTTTTGTTTTAAATATAGCAAGTACATATCAAAAAATCAATTCTTGCTTCTGTGCCTTATGGAAGAGTATTTGGTAAGGTTTCAGTAAGGCCTTCCAGTATAGCTTTCTGCATTTCTCTCCTTAAAACATTCCTTTGAGGGGGCTGAAATTTTCCATGTCTGGTTTCATCCTTAATGCAACCTCCCTGGAAAAAAAAAGTTTGAAAAAAAATCCCAATGTTACGAGAATATGGAAAAGAAAAAAAAATCTGCTTTTTCTTCCTTAATAAAAAAAATTAGACTTTCTGCTCTTACTGGTTGCTTAAAAACAACTTAATAAAAACTTTTCAACTCAGGCATGTGGTTGGACCTCCAGGAAGAAAGGGATATAGCAGCAACAAAAGCAAAACAACACAAAAGACCAATACTAATTTGGTTGGCAGATGAAGAAGCATTATATAAAGGACCTGGGAGGTGATAGAGTCTCAACATGACAGTGGTGAGGCTGCACATGAAAATCTGTCTTCCATTTTGGGCACTTCAGAACCCAAAGCCAAATTGGAGTGACTTCATAGAAGGACAGCGAAATGATTAGGGGAATGGAAGACTTGATTTATGTGGCGAGATTAAAGGAACACAATGTAATGTATATTTTGGCTAAGTGATGGACTGAGAGGGGACATGATAACAGCATACAAATATTTGAAAGATGTAAACACCTCAGGGGAGGAAGAATCATTTGGCAGGATGCAAAGGGATAGAGCAAAGAATAGAACTCAGGAAAGGAGATTTCAGTCAAATATGAGAAAGAAACAACAACAATGAAAGCTTACTGTGAGAACTCTTCATTCCCCCGGGGAAATGGGGAAGATCTATCTTGGGACTTTAGAAATATCCTAAATAAAACATCAATAAGTTTACTGAAGGAAACAGGCCTTTGTTGGCATGGGGCAGTTGCTTCTATTGTCCCATGGCATCACAAATCATAGTGATGAGAAAGACCTATGTTAAATAAAAAATGCTTTCTCAGCTGTGTTGAAATGGAAGCATAAAAGCAAAGTTATGAGAGACTTAGAAATAAAAGTTCTGAAATTGGACTTTGGAAAAGGACCAAGACATTAGTATAAAACCCTCATGAAGCCCTTCCCTTATATTACATCATGCTGAGGATATAGGGAATTATATCTCTGCCCACATATATATCCTAACCTCAAGGTTAGGGAGCTTATGTCATGTATTATTTTTAAAACATGGAGTTTTTCACTTAAGAGTCTCTCTCTCATTCAGTCGTGGAAGGAAGGTATTGTTGAAATAACTGAAATCAGACACAACCTGAAATAGTGTGCCTTTAGGTCTTTTGGAGGTAAAATAAATTATACTGCTTTGGAGAAGTGGTGAGGAAAAGAAGGAAAAGGAGAAGGAAGAAGAGGTAGTCATGGTGGTTGTACACTTAGGGGGACATCTGGTGGCAAAGTGAATTCAGGAAGACCTTTGTTCAAATCTGAATCAGATACTTAAGGCCTATGAGTCCTGAGCAAATCACTTAAACACTGTTTGCCTCACTTTCCTCATCTGTAAAATGGGGATAATTACAGCATTTACCTCTTATGGTTGCTAAGAGGATCCAATGAGATAATATTTATAAAGCACTTAGCAGAATGCCTGGCACAAAGTAAGCCATATATAAATACTGGCTATTGTTTTTAGTTACCACTGCTGCTCCAGCCCAATCTCCTCTGGTAAAAATCCCCATGATATTAACAACAATAACAACAATTCACAAGCACACAAGCACATGAACATAAGTATTCATTTCAGGATCCAACTACATATGAATTGATAGTATTCACAGTTCACTGAGCAGAAAGCTCTTTCAGACAATTAAGAGCAAACAAGGGGGAATCAGAGGGAGATGAAGAGTTTATCTCCCTTCCCCATCCTTTTTTTCTACAATCCAACAGGGTGGCACTTTACCTCTGGCTGAAAGGTCAAGTGCATGGCTTCCTCCACAACTGAAGCTATTTGGGTCAACCAAGTGATACAGCTGCCATCCTCTTGAGACTAAGCACAGCTGCTCTGTGAAGCTTTCAGACTCCTTTGACCTGGGGCATGGGAACCTCAGTGCATTTCCTAACCCAGGTCTCATTAGCTTGATACAATTAGATTATTGAAGAATGAAGTTGACAAAAGGCACATATTATTTATAATTTGCATTAGCAGTAAAATTGCATCAGACTGAAATTTCATAAGGCCATTTCATGTCATTTGTCACACAATTAATCTCATGAAGAAAACAACTTATTCTAAGGAGACCTTAGGAAATATTTGCTTGCCAAATAAGAGTTCCTTTTAGTTTTCCTGTCTCTGTACAGGAATTATTGGCATCTGAGTTTCTATGATCTTTTTTTTCTTTTTGATCACTGCTATGTGTCATTTTTATTAGGTAGAAATAAAAATGAAATTGTAAAACAATGTTGCCTATTTGGTGGAATTTTTATGAGAATGAGTTCATGGATAAATGGCTGTAATTGCAACACAAAGTATGCCAACTAAGTTCCCATCAACAGTCATTGGAATGGAAGGGAACTTGGTGTATTGAAACAGTAGTGGTCTGGGAGTCAGGGGATTTGGGTTCAAATCCCAGATCTCCCACATGACCTTGGACAGTACTCATCATCTCTAAGTTCCAGTTTCCTCATCTGAAAAAAATGGGGAGAGTAATATTTGTATTACTTTTTAATACTATTATGGTACATCTCAATTGCTAGAATAAATGTGAAAGTACTTAGTGATTTTAAAGCACTACATAAACATAAGCTATAATATTATGTTTTTCCTCAACATCGACAGTAGTAACAGTCCCAAATTCCTTTATTTATGTGTAAGATAAATTGTACTTTAGAGGTCACTGAGTATAGCTTCTTGATTTTATATATGATGAAACTGAGACTCTGATTGGTTAAGTGAATTGTCCAAAATTACATAGGTAGGAGTTAGTTGAACCAGGATTTAAACTTAGGACTTTTGCTTTCACATATTTCTTTTGCTTCATGCTGCTTCCCCAAATGTTCCCAGGTCATAAGGCTATTATTTTGTCTTTTTTTCCTATCATGGTATAGCAGATTGAGCACTAGATATTCAAACTGTGAATTCAAACTCTGCCTCTGATACTTTATGACTACAGCTTTGTGACTCTAGGCAAGCCACTTAAGAGATTTGGGTCACAGTTTCCTTTTTTATAAAATGAATTGATAATGTCTGCAGTGCTTCACAAACAGAAGATTGATGTGAAGATTAAACTTATGTAAAGTGCTTAACAAATTTTTATTACTATATAAATGCCAGATACAGTCTGAGAACAGATCATTATAAAAACCAAAGATTCAAAATAAGTTCTCTTTTGAATCCATTATTTCCTAGCTGTGTGACAGTGGGCAAGTGAATTTTATCCTGATTTTCTTATCTGTAAAACTATAATAATAATTATGGGCTTCTCAATTTGGGTATTGAAATCTACCTTACCTTGAAAGAAAATAGAAGGAGAATATGATATGAGAAAGAAGGAAGTTGATAAAAGAGAGGGCATATAGGGGAAAGAATGGTCAGTTGCAAAACACTTTTGAGGACAAACAGAGTGAAAGGAGAGAGAGAATAGAATAAATGAGAGGAAATACAGTTAGCAGTAGTAATTGTAAAAAAGCAAGTATCTTGGATAAGGCTTTATTTCTCAAACATAGAGGGAAATGAGTCAAATTTATTAAAACATAAGAGCCATGCCCCAATTGTAAATGATTGAAATATATGACCTATATCTAAAGGCCTATAAATTCATGCACATCCTTTGACCTAACAATAGCACTGCTAGGTATGAATACCAAAAGAAATTTAAAAAAAATAAATAAACTATATGTGCTATTTCACAGAGAAATAGCACAGAGGAAAGTACTCTGTAAATCTGAAATCATTTTCATATATAGGGTGTTATTATTTTGGTAATTAGGGCTCTCTTTGAATTACTAGGGAAAAAAGAAATCTTCTTGCCCCTTATGTTTGAGAGGGAACAATGTACAACCAACCATAATTGCAGTATACATGTGATATGAACACAGATGGATACCAATAAACATTTCCCCTCACCCTCACTTGCTCCAGAGTGATTCTGTAATTTTTTTTTCTTTCCATCTATCTTTTGTGAGTAGGAAATGACCATGCTTATGTATCACTCACCATCTCTTCAAACTTCTTTGTGAATACACTGAGGTCACAAACAGTGACTAATTTTACTTCAGCTTAATTCCACATCTCCTATGTGTAAAATAAGATGTTGAGTGCTGGGGTGCAAAAAAATGATGCAGTTACTGCCTTCAAGAAGCTTATATTATTTGGGGGAAAGTAACACATAAACACACATGCATGCACACACACATACATACACACAAACATGTGAGCACACAAACCCACACATAGATATCTTTATACAAAATAAGTGCAGATCAATTTGGTCATGACTGAGTATCAACAGCTATGGGTATCATGAATGGAATATTGTTGAAAGTAATCTGAGGTGGAGGGAGGGTATACAGCCAAGATGGCAGAGAAAGTTCTGTGAGCTCTTCCTAGCTTCGCTCAGATCAGCCCCAGATCAAGTCTCTGAACTGGTTTTGGAAGTGACAGAATACACAAATCTTTGGAGGGTAACAACTTTCCAGCAGAAGATGTTTTGAAAGAACTTCAGAAAAGTCCTGTTTCAATCGGCATGGAGAGGGAGCCAAGCACAGGCACAGCACAGGAACCCAAGGTGGGTGTAGCATCTGACCATGGGAGAATCTATTGGGAGCTCTTGGCCAAAATACAGCAGCATTGGCTATTCAGTCATTCAGAAGCCAGTGGATCAACAGACTAGCTGTGAGACATCCAATGTAATTAGAAAAAGAAAACAGTGAGCCCTGAAACCCAGAACCCCAGATGGGTGGCCATGCCCACCCATCATTGGAAAGAAGTCAGTAGCATCTGCCACAGGGCAGTGGGAAGCCACTGTCCCCTGTAGAAGAAGCTGCCAGTAGAGGAAAACTCCCCTATATCCTAAGAGCAGACCTCAACTTGTAAAAATGAGCAAAAAGCAAAAAAGAACTCTGACCATAGATAGCTTTTATAGAGACAGATCTCAAATCCTGAGAACACTAAGGACAAATCATCTCCAAATGAAGCCCTAAAGAGTGATATTAGTTGATCTCCATCTCACAAGGCTCTCTTGGAAGAATTAAAAAGGGACATTAAAAGAAAGTTAAAAAAATGGGGAAAGGAAATGAGAACTTTGTGTGAGAGTTTAGAAAAGGAAATAGAAATTATCTGAAGAAATCTCCTTTAAAAATAGATATAGACAAATGGAAAAAAAGTATATAACTCCTTACAATATAGATTTGATAAAATGAAAAAAGAAACCAACTTGTTGAAAAACAGAATTTGTGAAACAGAAAAAAATGAACAAAATAACACTTAAAAGTTCAATTAGCTAAATGTAAAGGGAGATAAAAAAGCTGACTGAAGAAAATAATTCACTAAAATTATAATTGAATAAATATAAGTGAATGACTCAATGTGACATGAAGAACCAACAGAACCCCACCCCCAAAAAAGAAAAAAATAGAAGAAAATGTAAAATTCCCCACTGGAAAAAGAACTAACCTAGAAAATAGATTTAGAAGAGACAATGTAAGGATTATTGAACTTCCTGAAAAGCATGACTAATAAAAAAAAAAGAGCCTAGACAACATCTTTCAGAAAATCATAAAGGAAACTATCCTGATGTCTTAGAACCAGAGGATATAGTAATCATTGAAAGAATTCACCAATCACCTTCTGAAAGAGACCCCCAAATGAAGACTCCAAGGAATATCATAGCTAAATTTCAGAACTGTCAGATCAAGGAGAAAATATTGCAAGCAATCAGAAAGAAACAATTCAAATATGGAGGAGCCACAAATAAAGAGGAGGATTACCCAGGACCTATAAGCTTGTACTTTAAAGAATCAAAGGGCTTTGATATAATATTCTGAAGGGCAAAGGAACTTGGATGGCAGCCAAGAGTCAACTATTCAGCAAAATTAAGCATTAGCTTTCAGGAAAAAAGAAGGACATTCAATGAAACAGGTGAATTTCATTTACTTCTGATTAAAAAACCAGAGTTGAACAGAAAAATTGATCTTAAAAAACAAAACTCAAGAGAAGAATAAAAAGGTAAAAAGAAAAGAAAAAATAATATTTTTCTTTTAAAAGTTAAAAAATTCACATTCCTAAATGGGAAGATGATACATTTAACTCTTGATAACCGATTCTCTGATATGGGTATATTTACAGGGTGTAGGTATAATTTGATTTTATTGTGATGATACAACAAAGAAAATCGAGGTGGAAAGGAGATTGCATTTGAAAAAGAGGAAAGGGAATGAAAAATAGGGTAAATTACATTTCATAAAGAGGCAAAAGATACCTATTAAAATTTAGGAAAGCAGGGAAGGGGCTGAGCATTGTGGGAAGCTTATTCTCATCACATTTGGCTAAAAAAAGACCATAGCAGACTTACTTAGCTCACAGAGAAACTTGGATCACCATATAGGGAAGTAGCAGTGAAAAGGGGAAATGAAAGGTGGAGGCTAACAGAAAGGAGAACAGAAGTAAAAGGAGAAAGGTATAAGAAAGGGTGAGGGGTCGTAAAAGGAAAGGGCTGTTTGAGGGAGGTGGTAGTCAGAAGCACAACAATGAGGGGGGGAAGGGAGAGGGGAAAAGGAAAGAGAAAAATATAAGTTGGGCAGAATCAGATGGTGGAAAATATAGAGTTAGTAATTTTAACTGTGAATGTGAATGGGATGAATTCTCCCATAAAAAAGGAAGCATTTAACAGACTGAATTAAAAGCCAAAATTCTACAATATAATGAAATAAAACTTGCATGTAATAAAGGTTCAGGGGAAAATAGACCAAAAATTAATTGGAAACTAAATAATCTAATCCTAAAGAATGAGTGGGTGAAACAATAAATCATAGGCGCAATTGATAATTTCATTCAAGAGAATCACAATAATGAGACAACATAATAAAATTTATGTGATGCAACCAAAGAAATTTTTGGGGGAAGTTTTATATCTCTAGATTCTTACTTGCATAAAATAGAGAAAGAGAAGATTAATGAATCAAGCATGCAACTAAAAAAGCTAGAAAAAAAAACAAATTAAAAAATCCCCAATTAAATACCAAATTTGAAATTCTTAAAATAAAAGGGGAGATTAGTAAAATTCAAAGTAAAAAAACATTGAAATAATAAACAAAACTTAGACTTGGTTTTATGAAAAAAAAACCCAACAAAATAAATAAACCTTTAGTTAATTTGATTAGAAAAAGAAAATCAAAATGCTAGCATCAAAAAATGAAAAGGGTGGACTTTCCACCAATGAAGAAGAAATTAGAGCAACAATAGGAGATATTTTGCCCAACTGTATGCCAATAAATATGATAATCTAAGTGAAATAAATAGTCACAAAAATATAGATTACCTAGGTTAACAGAGTAGGAAATAAATTACTTAAATAGACCCATTTTAGAAAAAAAACATTGAACAAGTTATTACTCAATTCCATAAGAAAAGATCTCCAGGGTTAGATGAATATATATGTGAATTTTACCAATCATTTAAAGAACAATTAATTCCTATACTATGCAAACTGTTTTTAAGTGCTAAAAATGTCTTTTTAAAAAAATTTTATTTTTTAATTGAAGCTTATTACTTTCAAAACATATGTAGGGATAATTTTTCATCATTGACCATTGCAAAATGTTGTGTTCCAGTTTCTCCCCCTCCCTCCCCACCCTTTTCCCTAGATGGCAAGTAATCCTATATATGTTGAACATGGTAAAATATATGTAAATTGAATATAGGCATACATATTTATACAATTATCTTGCTGCACAAGAAAAATCTGATCAAAAGAGAAGAAAAAAAGGAAGAAAAAATAAAATTCATGCAAACAACAAAAAAAGAAGTGAAAATGCTTTGTTGTAATCCACACTCAATTCCCACAGACTTCTCTCTGGGTATAGATAGCTCTCATCATCATAAGATCATTAGAACTGGCCTGAATCATCTCATTGTTGAGAAGAAGCATGTTCATCAGTATTGATCATCCTACAATATTGATGTTGCTGTGTACAATGATTTTCTAGTTCTAATCACTTCACTAAGCATTAGTTCATGTAAGTGTCTCCAGGCCTTTCTGAAATCATCCTACTTATCATTTCTTATAGAACAATCATATTCCATAATATTCATGTATCATAATTTATTTAGCCATTCTCCAACTGATGGGCATCCACTCAATTTCCAATTTCTTGCCCCTACAAAAAGGGCTGCCACAAACAATTTTGCATATGTGGATCCCTTTCCCTCCTTTAAGATTTCTTTGGGTATAAGCCCAGTAGAATCACTGCTGGATCAAAGGGTATGCATAGTTTGATAATTTTTTGAGCACAATTCCAAACTGCTCTCAAGAATGGTTGGATCAGTTCACAATTACATCAACAATGTATTAGTGTCCCAGTTTTCCCACATCCCCTTCAATATTTGTCATTATCTTTTTCTGTCATCTTAGCTACCCTGAAAGGTATGTAGTAGTATCTCAGAGATGGCTTAATTTGGATTTCACTGATCAATGGTGATTTAGAGCACCTTTTCATATGACTAGAAATGGTTTCAATTTCTTCATCTGAAAATTATTCATGTCCTTTGACCATTTATCAATTAGAAAATGGCTTGAATTCTTATAAATTTGATTCAACTTTTGTATATTTTAGAAAGGAGTTTATTGCTAGTTTATTGCTTCCCTTCTAAACTGGCCTGCATTAGTTTTGTCTGTACAAAAACTTTTTAACTCAATATAATCAAAATTATCTATTTGGTGTTCAATAATGAGCTCCAGTTCTTTGGCCACAAATTCTTTCCTTCTCCACAGATCTGAGAGGTAAACTATTCTATTTCTTCTATTTTGCTTATAATATCACTCTTAATGTCTAAATCATGAATCCATTTTGATCTTATTTTGGTATATAGTATTAGGTGTTTTCAATGCCCAGTTTCTATCCTACTACTTTACAATTTTTTCCTAGCAGTTATGGTCAAATAATGAGTTCTTATCCCCAAAGTTCAGGTCTTTGGGTTTGTCAAAAATTGATCGTTATAGTCATTGACTATTTTGTCCTGTGAACCTAACCTATGCCACTGATTAACTACTGTATTTCTTAGCCAGTACCACATGGTTTTGATGACTACTGCTTTATAATAGATTTTTAGGTCAGGCACAGCTAGGCCACCTTCAGTGTTTTGTTTTGTTTTTTTTTTTTTCCCCTTGAATTTTTTGACCTTTCGTTCTTCCAGATGAAGTTAGTTATTATTTTTTTCTAAATCTGTAAAATAATTTCTTGGGAGTTTGATTGTTATGGAGACAAATAAGTAGATTAATTTAAGTAATTTTGCCATTTTTATTATATATGCTGGGCTACCCATGAGCACTTGATATTTTTCCAATTGATTAGATCTGACTTTATTTGGGGGAAAAAATGTTTTGTAGTTGTGTTCATATAGTTCCTGACTTTCCTTTAGCTGGTAGATTCCAAAATATTTTATACTATCGACAATTATTTTAAATGTAATTTCTCTTTGTATCTCTTGCTGCTGAACTTTGTTGGTAATATATAAAATACTGATGATTTCTGTGAGTTTATTTTGTATCTTGGAACTTTGCTAAAGTTGTGAATTGTTTCTAGTGGTGTTTTAGTTTATTCTCTAAGGTTCCCTAAGAATGCCATCATCTCTGCAAAGAGTAATAACTTGGTTTCCTCAAATTACCTCCTCTAATTCCTTTAATTTCTTTTTCTTCTCTTGTTGCCAAAGCTAACATTTCTAATACAATATTAAATAGTAATGATGACAGTGCACAACCTTGTTTTACCCCTGATCTTATTGGGAATGGTTATAGTTTGTCTCCATTGCATATGATGGTTGATTATGTTTTTAAATAGACATATTTGGTTTCACAGAGAAACTTGTCTCACATTATGGAGAAGTGGGAGAGGAAAGAGGAAAGAAAAGGGAGAAGCTAATGAAAGAGAAAACAGAAATAGTGGGGGAAAGGAATAAGAAAGGAAGAGGGGTTGTAAAGATGGAGGGCTGTTTGAGGGAAGTGATGGTCAGAAGCAAGATACTGAGGAGAAAGGAAAGGAAAAAGGAAAGAGAAAATCATAATTTGGGGTAAATAAGATGTCAGGTAATACAAAATTAGTCATTTTAACTGTGAATGTGAATGGGATGAACTCTCCCATAAAACAGAAGCGAAAAACAGACTGGATTAAAAGCAAGAATCCTACAATATGTTGTTTACAAGAAACATATTTAAAGCATACATACAAAGTGGAGGTAAAGGGCTGGAACAGAATTTATTATGCTTCAGATAAAGTAAAAACAATAACAACAATAACAATAAAAACAAACAAACAAACAAACAAACAAAAAAAAAACCAGGGCTAGTGATCCTGATCTCAAATCAAACAAAAGCAAAAAGCAAAAATAGATCTCATTAAAAGAGATAAAGAAGGAAACTATATGTTGCTAAAGGGTACCATAGATAATGAAGTAATAGCAATACTAAGCATATATTCACTATGTAGTATAGCATCTAAATTCCTAAAAGTTAAGAGAGCTGCAAGAGAAAATAGACAGCAAAACTATAATAGTGGAGAATCTCAACCCTAAATACACGCTGCATAAGGTGGAAGTTTTGGAGTTGTCTTGCCTATGGCATGTAGCTCCCAGAGAACAAGGTGGAAAACTCTAAGTTTCCGTGATAGGAGGAAAAAGGCCAGGATTCAGGTAGTATTGTTTTAATGATCTCCAGGAAATAATGTTATACTCTATTTCTGGCAAAATATTGCTTAGGAGCAAGAATCTCAATTTAAGTGGGAGGAAAGAAAGAAGAGATAAAAAGTAGGGGTTATGGTTTTCCCATAGTTTGGGAAAAATACAATTAAGAAGGCTTAAATGAGCAACAATGCTGAGATTTTAAAAAAATATATATTATTTGATCAAGAAATTCATTTACCACCAGTAAAATAGTTTTAGAGAATATTCTCAATTCCAATTTCCTTTAAACATCAGAAGGGAGGTTAGTGCTGCATTTGGAGTTGAAGCATCTATTTATATTCTTGCTCTGCTGCTAACATATGTGATCTTGAGGAAGTCATCTAATTTTTCAACATGTCAACCTTCTCATCTATATATGTATTGTATTGCACCAGAATGTCTCTTGGTCCCTTCTGGGTCTAAATCTATGTTCCAGTGTAGAAATGATCTCATTCTTCAAGAAACTTATAATTTCATTAGACTAATGAGATTAATAGTTAAAAAGTATTTATTAAGTACATATTATGAGACAGGCACTATGTTAAGAATTGAGGATACAAAGAAAAGCCAAAAAAAGTATTGTACTCTCAAAGAACTCACAGTCTAATGGGGTAAACATCTCTGTTTAGGGTCTCTCTCCTTTGTCTCTGGCTTTGTTTGCCTCTGTCTCTGTCTCTCCCCAAACAAAACAGACATAGGATAAAATGGAGATATCCAGTAGGAAAGATTTGCAGTAAGAGCTGGAAATTTAATTGGGCCTTGAAATAAATAAAAGAACCTGGGATTTTTAGGAAGATTCATTTACATTAAAGCTTCAATTTGCTTCTCTGCAGTTTCCATTCATTGCTCTTAGCTCAGCAGAGATCAAGTGACATCAAATGGAACAAATATCATTCTTGGTGCACATGGTAGCACCCTAAATTTTCTCTTTTTGTTGTATGCTAAATTTTCCCTTTTTTGATAAATACTATTTTATATTTTCAATTACATGGAAAGACAATTTTCACCTTCAATTTTTTATAAGATTTTGAGTCTCAAATTGTTTTCTTCTTCCCTCCCTTATATCCTTCTCCCCTTCTCTGCAACATGTCAAGAAATCTAATATCAGTTATATATGTACACTCATGTAAACATATTTTCATATTAGACATGTTATAAAAGAAGAATCAGAACAAAAGGAAAAGCCACAAAAAAAGTGAAAATAGTATACTTAAATTTGGATTTAGACTCCATAGTTCTTTCATTCAATGTAGATAGGATTTTCCATCATGAAGCTTTTGGAATTGTTTTGAAATCATTGTATTGCTGAGAAGAGGTAGGTCCATCAAAATTGATTTTTGCACAATGTTGCTATTACTGTACTGTGTTCTCATTATGCTCACTAAATTCAACATCATAAGTTTATGTAAGTCTTTCAAAGTTTTTTTCTCTTTCTGAAATCCTCTTGTTTATCATTTCTTATAGTGTAATAAGATTCACTTTCATATACCATAACTTATTCAACCATTCCCCAATCCATGGGCATCTCTTCAATTTTCAATTATTTTCCACTACAAAAAGAACTCTATAAATATTATTGAAAGTAGGTACTTTCTTATCATCTCTTTGGGATACAGAACTAGTAGTGGTTTTGCTAGATCAAAGGTTGTGCACAGTTTCCTGGTCTTTGGGGCATAATTCCAAATTGCTTTCCAGAGTGATTGGATCATAATTCCACTAGCAATGTATTAATGCTCCAATTTTCTCACATCTTGTCTAACATTTATTATTTTCCTCTTCTGTCATATTACCCTATAGAATAAGTATGAGGTGGTACCTCAGGGTTCTTTTAATTTCATTTCTCTAATCAATACTGATTTAAAACTTTTTTGTATGACTATACATAGTTTTAATTTCTTCATCTGAAAACTGTCTGTTAATATCCTTTGACCATTTAGCAATTGAACAATGATTATTATGCTAATAAAATTGACTCATATGTTTGAAAAATTATTTTATCAGAAACACTAGCTATCTAAATTATTTTCTACATTTCTGATTTCTTTTTAATCTAGCTTGCATTGACTTTGTGCAAAATCTTTTTTAATTTAATGCAATCATATTATCAATGTTTTCTATCTTTTGTTTGGTCATAATTTTTACCCCTTCTACATCTATCTTATGAGTTAACTATTTTTTACTTTTTAAATTTTGTTATGGTAAAACTCTTTATGCCTAAATCACATATTCATTTTGGCCTTATATTGGCTTGTGTATTCTATGCTCACTTTATGCCTTTTATTTTCCAGGTTTTTCAGCAATTTTGTCAAATACTAAGTTCTAGGAGGCAAAGCCAAGATGTTGAAGAATAGACAGTTCTTTGTTGAGTTCTTTCTGGCTTCACACAGAATCAACACCAAATCAAGGCTCTGAACAGGTTTTATAGAGACAGAACCCACAAATATTTGGAGTACAAGAAGTTTCCAGCAAAAGATATTTTGTAAGAACTTCAGGAAAGGTCTGGCTTGATTGGGAAGTGTGTATGTGGGGGGAGAAGGTACCCCAGGGCAGTGCAGCACAGAAAGATCCATGGTGGAGAGCTCTCTCTGTGCCAGGGGAATCAACTGGGAGGCTTAGCCAAAATTCAGCAACATTGGCTACTCTGTCATCTTTCAGAAGTCAATGGATCAACAGATTAGTCTTGAGACCTCCAAAGCAAGTATGGAAGGCAAATGGTAAGCCCCTAAACCTCAGCATAACAAGCATGACTTGACCACATCCAGCCAGCACAGAAAGGAAGTCTGCAACACTGGCACTAATGCAGTGTGAAGCCGTTGTCATCTGTAGAGGAAGATTGGGACAATCCCTAAGAGCAGAACTCAACTTTTAAAAATGAGCAAAAAAAAAAAAGCAAAAAGTGCTCTAAACCATAGATAGCTATTATGGAGACAGGGAAGAACATAGCTCAAAACTTGAGGACACTAAAAGCAAAACATCTCCAGATGAAGCCTAATAAACCCTGAAGGGTGATATGAGTTACTCTCAACGTCAGCAGGCTCTCTTGGAAGAATTCAAAAAGAATCCTAAAACAGAGTTAGAATAAAAATGGGGAAAGGAAATGAGCTCTTTGCAGGAGAATTTGGAAAAGAAATAGAAACTGACAAGAAAATCACTCCTTAGAGAACAGATTTGGCAAAATGGAAAAAGAAAATAACTCCTTAAAAATATATTTGATGAAATGGAAAAAGAAAATTCCTTGAAAAACAGAATTGATGCAAGAGAAACTGAGAACAATTCCCTAAACAATAGAATTGGTGAAATGGAAAAAATTTCAATGAACAAAACAACTCATTTAAAAGTTTAATTGGCCAAAAGCTAAAGGAGGTAAAAAAGCTAAATGAAGAAAATAATTCACTAAAATTATAATTGAATGGAAGTGAATGATTCAAGGAAACATCAAAAATCAGTCAAAAAAGCTAAAAAATTAGAAGAAAATATAATGGAAAATCAAATGACCTAGAAAACACATACAGGAGAGACAAAATCTAAGAATTATTGGACTACATGAAAACCATGATGAAAAAGGGTCTACAAACTATCTTTCAAGAAATCATCAAGGAAAACTGCCCTGGTATCCTATAATCAAAGAATAAAATAGTCATTGAAAGAATCCACTAACCACCTCCTGAAAGTGATTCCAAAATAAAAACTCTGCAGAATATTGCTTGAGTTCTTCCTGGCTTCACACAGAATTAACACTGAATCAAGCCTCTGAACAGGTTTTATAGAGACAAAACTCACAAATATTTGGAGTAGAACAAATTTCCAGGAAAAGATTTTTTGGAAGAACTTCAGATAACTGCAGAATTATCAGATGAAAGAGAAAATACTATAAGGAGCCATAATTAAACAATTCAGATATTGAGGAGCTACAAACAGGATAAGCCAGGACTTAGCACTTTCCACTTTAAATGATCAGAGCCTGGAATATTATCATATTCTGGAAGGTAAAGGAGCTTGGACTGCAGTCAAGAATCAACTATTCATGAAAATTAGTATTATCTTTTAGGGAAAAGATGGACATTCATTGAAATAGGGGTTTTTCATTTATTTTTGATGAAAAGACCAGAGTTGAATAGAAAATTTGATAATGAAATACAGAAGCATAAAAGAGAAGCATAAAAAAGTAAGATGGGAAGAAAAAATTAACTATGTTTTTTTAAAGGTTAAAATCATTTTATCCCTAGATGATATGTTTACATCTTGAAAGCTATATCTTTGTTAGAGATATCCTTAGAGAGTGTAGGTATAAATTGAATTTATGGTGATATAAAAAAGAAACTAGGGGTAGAAAGGGCATTGTACTGGAAGAAGAGGAAAATGGAGATTAAATGGGATAAATTACATCACATGCAGAGGCAAAAAAAAAAGACCTATTATAATTGAAGGAAAGAAGAGAGGAGAATGAGCTTTGCATGAATCTTAATCTCAATTTGGCTCAAAGAGAACATATCAGACATATTTAGTTTGATAGAGAAAATTGTCTCACCCTATGGGGAAGTAGGATGGGAAATGGGAAAGGCGGAGGTCAATAGAAGGCAAGAACAGAAGTAGTAGAAAACAGCATGGTTTACCAGAGTTTGTCTTCTGAGCTGGGATTGGAGACTGTCTGATTGATCTGCTTTTCTATTGACCAAGGGCCTTAGTCACTGTTTTGTTTCTCACCAGCTTTCCCAGAGTTTGTCTGCGCTGGGCTGAACACCATTTCTCCCCAGTGAGACTGACCTTCTTTGAAGGTTTTGCAATTCACATTAAGCTGGAAAGTTCTTTCATTCCATCAGACTCTGTTCAGAGGCTTGGTTTAATGTAGATTTCAGGGAAAATTCCTTTTCCTAATTTTTTTTCATCGACCTATTGAACCCAAATTCTAACTAGGTATTGTCCAATTCTGGTATTGATTTGTAAAGCTTTTAATGAAAAAATAGGTCATGTATATATAAAATGAAAATATATGATTAATTCAATTAAGAAATTCATTAATTTGCCAATTATTAATTATACCACAAATACCTAGAAACATTGTACTAGAGGTTTGCATAAAAAAAATTTTTTTTTAGATGTGACAAGACTCTCCTCAAGAAACTTACAGAGTAGACCAGGAAGGACAATGAACAAATAATTCTAGTAATCCTAGTAAGATTTAGAAAAACTTTTTCTTGTTAGAATAACAAGTTAGAGTAGATTAAGTAAATAAGAGAGATTAAATAGATTTTCATATTTGAGAAGAATCTAATTTAAGCTAGGATAACTCTGAAAAAGAGGTGACATTTAAGTGGTACTACAAAAGAAGGGGATTTCAGCAATAGGACATTTAGAGAGGGTACAATATTATCTGTGGAGGCAGAGAGAGTACAGAATAAATTTGGGAGATAATAAAAAGTGAAATTGTAATTAAATTCCATAATAATGAAATGTTATATGAAACCTTAAGGATTGTAAAATAATTCATATATATTATCTCAAATAATCTTCACAATAACTTCAAGAAATAAGCTATTATCACATTCAATTTACAAATAAGAAAACTGAGGGTTAGAGAAATAGAATGATTTTTCACAGGTTGCTGATCTAGAAAATTTCTTTGAGATATATTCAAAATTGTTTCTTCCTGACTCTGGGTCCAGTGCTCTAAAGCTAAAAAGGTAGATTGAATCTGCTATTGGATCCATGCCTTCCAGCACTGAAAGCCAAGCCAACAAAGAAGTTTTATTTTATCCAGTGAGGATTCCGTAAGGTTTATTAATATAGCCATAAGTTGATCAGGAAATGTGCACCAGGAAAATTATTTTGGCAGTGATATAAAATGTGGAGTGGAAGAACAAGAGAGTGAATGTGGTGAATCCAGATCGAAACTATTGAAAGAGTTTAATCAATAGAAGAATGGTCTTATAATACCATAGTGGCAGGAGGAGTGAAAAAAGAAAACAAATTAAATATTAGTCAATTATATGAAGGATAACTGAAAAATGATCAGGTTGTCAATTTAGTCAAAATGTTCAATAAACATACACAGAGTAGCTAGTTATCCATGAAGGTAAAATTGGAGAGGCAGAGGATAAGCCTATTTAATCAAAAATACCTCACCATACTGGCAGAAATGTTTTGTTCTCACTGTTGTACCACTTGAAATTCTATTGACTAGAACTTCATTATTTGAATAAATATGTATTGTCTTTTTAAAAAATAAATTTTAATTTTAGATTAAATTTTAGATAGATGATTTAGTATGAATTAAACTATTTCTTTTTTTCTTTCTTGCTCACGTCAGCTCAGTGAGAATTAGGAATTTTGATAGGTAGTAAAGGCAAAGGATGGAAATAGGGATTAAATTCATGATTTCCTGGGAAGTTGCAGATGAATGGCTTCCCTGCAATGTAGAATCTTAAATAAATGCCTAGGATTGAGAAGCAATCATCATCTAGGGTCAAATAATCAATCAGGATCTAAACCCATATGTTCCTCTCTCCAAGACCTACCTTATTACTACTCAGTAATAAGGAATACATAATTCTTCCATAATTTGAGGAACTTAAGGGACCACAGAGAACCAAACCGTTTATAAGATAACACTAGGAGCAAATTTGGATATGTATTGGCAGAGGAAAAGAAAAAGAGATTAAATTTATGAATAGGAAATGGACATGGAAAACAAAGTAGGAGGGTGTCCCTTCCAAATAAATTTAGCAAACATTGATTAAACACCATATCAAAGACCTTAAACTCAACAATTATTCAAAAGCCCTGCTTAAGTTTCATGTAGAAGGAAGCCCCTAGAAGCCCATAAAATAGGCAACTTTCCAGAAGGGAGAACAAACAGAAAGAAAAGATAATAGAAAAGTTGAGGACTTGGGGATCAAAATGGAACATGACAAATAGAAACGAGATATTCTCTCTTTTCTGGAGCTTTCCAATTTTAAATTTTTGACTTTTACCCTAATATTTCCTTTAAACTAAGAAAGATTTGCTCATTGAACATGAAGCTACTGATCTTATCTCTCTGACATATTACTATTTACCGACATTATAGTAGCTGTTGTATCAATAAGATAAATATCACCAAGCTATTTGCTTATGTTACTTCACCTTATAACATGTTTTATAGACCATCAGTTTAAAGGAGAAAAAAGATAATTCATTATAAATAACAATTATTTCATGTGGAAATTGCCAATGAACATTGGAAAAACAAAATTAATTATTTTTTTATACACATACACTTTTTAAGCATCCCAAGTAGTGTTATGTGAATAACACAAAAATTGAAATGCATAAGATTACAAAGGAAACAAATTATATCAAAATATGGTCATCAAAATATAAAATCATATACCTAAGTTCCTAGAACCCAGGTTAAGAATCCCTTTACCATGACATTGATTCTAATTCTATACTAGACTATACATGGTCACCTTGATCCTGCTCATTCATGTTATTTTTGTGGCTCTCTATAGTGCTTCATAGTCAAAATAATGCCCAGAGTTTATTCTGTGTTGAATAGCATGTCATATAAGTATTGATATAAGTATTACTTATCTTATTTATGTTGCAAAGATCATAAATGCAGAGCTAGAAGGGACATTTGTGGATACTTTGTCCACCATGCTTATTTTGAAGATGAGAAAACTGAGCAAGTGGGGAGGGGAATGGCTTGCCTATGGTCACACAGACAATGAGTAGTAGGATTGAAACTTGAACACAGAACTTTTGATTTCAACCCTAGGAGATTTGACCGATAATGAGGAGAACCTCCTCAAATTTAAGTATTGTCTGTGTATTTAATGAGCCAAATTGTTACTTTTACCTTTCTACTTCAGGGCATGCTTGATCTAGAAACCTTATTTCTAGGAACAAAAGAAGCAGCCATGACAAAAGATAGCTCTCCAATTGCCCTAGAAATGTTTATCCAGGTGATAATCCAACAGGTGAAAAGTCAGTTGCAGACAATCTACGGAATTATAGCATAAGTGATAATACTGAAAAGCTATTAATTCATTCCATCTTGATAGTTCCTTTTATGCTTGTAGATGAAGAAGAAACAACTCTGTTGAACTCTGCTGCCATTCTTTCTTTGGCTGCTTTCTAGGATTGGTGTTGGGAACAGACACTAGTATTTCTTCAATGGTTTAAATTGACATTTGTGAACCCCCTCTTAGATCTCATATGAACTAGGTAACAGTGATCATTGTGGCTTGTAATACAGGCAGCTAAGTGGTATGGTAGGTAGCATCCTGGCCCTGACATCAGAAAGAACTGAGTTCAAATCTAATCTTAAATACTTATTGTATGACTCTGGGCAAGTCACTTAACCCTGTTTGCCTGAGTTTTCTCACCTATAAAATAAACTGGAGAAGGAAATGGCAAAAAACTGCAATATCTTGGCTAAGAAAACCCCATATGGGGTCCGAAAAGTCAGATATGACTAAAACAATTCAGTAACACTAGAGTCACTCCTGAGAGATAAATCCCTTTGATGGAGAGACAGAGACTTAGAAAATTTCCAGAAATTCCAGATTGAATTTAGTTAAATCATGATGCAGAGCAATATTATTCTCTGGTAGGGTATGATAATGGATTTTTTCCATTTATATACTATCCTTACAGCAAATAAATAGATACATAAGTACAAATGCATTCTACTCCAACTATGCAAGAGAGAGTTGAGCAAGAAACCAGAAAGTAGACAGAATACTTTTCTTAAGACCCACACTAGCCTAATAAACATGGTTATATAATTCAGAAATGTAAAGAGTAAAGGAGGAAGCAGTTTAAGGAAAGGGGAAGGAGACAAGAAGCAATGACAAGAAGGAATGACACCTAGGATAAAAAAGGAAACAGCATCATCTAATGTATGACCACACCCTAAGGTTCATTCTTATGAAGCATCTTTCTCAATTTGGTGGCCTGGTAGTACAGATAGTAAATACATAGTCATAATGCCACTAAGATGTAGGGAAAAGAGA
Source organism: Myrmecobius fasciatus (assembly GCA_023553655.1). NCBI lineage: Eukaryota > Metazoa > Chordata > Mammalia > Dasyuromorphia > Myrmecobiidae > Myrmecobius > Myrmecobius fasciatus. The sequence goes on from JAJPUD010004163.1 coordinate 49,301, forward strand.
CCAGTTAAAAATAAGACAAGATTTTCTCTCTGAAAGTACATCTACTAGACCTCAGTGGTTTTCTCTTATTTTTGTGTCATATACGCTTAGAAGCCAGTGGATCATGGATCAGTATATATGTTTTTTTAACCTACTAACAATAAATGTCACACAGAACTCTGTTCTAAGTCTTAAACTTACTTCTACTTGATTTAGTGATTTCATAAGCTCCCATGGATTTAATTATTATCTCTATGGTGATGAATCTCAAATGTGCTTATCCAGTTACAAGCTGCCTGCTGACTTTCCATTCTACTTCTTTTTGGATACCTTAAGCTAGATATTCAGGAGATCTTAAACTCAACATGTGCCAAACTGAACTCATTTATCTGTCCCTTAAAAACTTCCCTTAAAGAATTACTATATTCCAAATATAACCCCAGAGTTATACCAAACTTCCCTATTATTGTCATGGATACCTCATCTTTTCAGACTGCAAGTTCAGAGTCAAAGTGTCACATAAGTCCTTATTATCTCTCACCTTCTGCTCCATATCCCATATGTTGTAAAGTTTTTTTTTTCACTTTTGCACCATATATTGAATACATTTTTTCCTACTCTAATATGGCCATAATTCTGGTACAGGCCCTAAACACATCATGCCCATACTATTTCAATGGCTTGCTTTGGTGTGCTGCCACAAATCTTTCCCTCTATTCTCCATGCAGGCACTAAAGTGTTTTCCATAAAGCACTGGTTCAACCATATCATTATCATATCAGTAAACTCCAGTGGCTCCCTTTCACTTCCTGGATCAAGTACAAAGTCTGATGTTCAATTTTTTTTTATAACTTAGCAATTTCCTTACCTTTTTACACTTTACACTTTCCCCCAACACAAACACAAACTTACTTTTCCATCTTTGCTGTTTGAAAACAATATGTCTCAATTACAAACAACTTCTCTAACTATTCCTCATATTTAGAATGCTTTCTCACCTCATGTCTTCTATCTTTCATGGCTTCTTCACCTAAAACCACAACTTCTACATAAACCTTTATCTAACCTTCTTAATTCTGCTTGCTTCCTTCTGTTAACTATTTCTTATTTATCTTAAGTATAATTTTATGCATATTTATTTGTTATTTCCATCATCTAATTGTAAGGTTTTCATGGGTAAGTAGGGAATGACTTTTTAGTGAAGGACAAGTCACATGGTTGGGAAGAAATCATACTGTTGCCTTGTGCTCAGGGCATTTGGGGGATTATGAACAAAAGTAAAACTAAAGTTATTTTTAGATTTAGGGCAGCTAAGTATACAGTGAATAGAGCACTGTACTGGTAGGATCGGAGTTCAAATTTGTCCTCAGATGTTTACTACCTGTTTGACTTTGGGCAAGTCACTAATCCTTCATTTCTTCATTTGTAAAATGATCTGAAGAAGGAAATGGCAAAACACTTCACTATCTTTTCCAAGAAAACCCCAAGTGGGGTCAGAAGAGTCAGCTCTAAATAAAGTTGTTTTATTTTTTAAACTAAACCATAAAGGTTTTAAAATGGATTTGTCACCAGGGTGACTAGAACTGAGTCTCACTCCTAATAATCGAGGCTTGGGAATTAAATATTTCTTGCTTTTAACCAGTTTCTCTTAATCATTTCCAATAAATTAAACTGCTTTTCTAATTATTAATAATAGGTTTATTTATGATCACTGGCTCAGAACACAGGATGGACTTTCATTTGCAAAAATTGGTTTTAATGATAACTACTTTTCTGGGTTATCCAGAATCCAAACAACCATAGTAACTGGGGCACAAAGGGTCTAGAATAAGAAGTCATATGTTTATGGGGAAGTCATATCTCCTGATAATGGCATATAGAACCCACACACCTCTGAATCCATAACTGACAAATAAGACTGCTTCAAAGACCTGACATATACACGGAAAGAGTTAGATATATTATAGAGCATAATAAAATGTGCAAGTTCAGGAGAGAGGAGGAAAATCAAATACATGCAAACACACAACATAGGTATGTGTGTATGCATAAACACATTTGCCATCACATTACATATGTTATGTGTGCATATATATCATACACACAGACATATATATGTCTGTGTGTAAGTCCATATATGCATTCACATGTGTATGCTTACCTGGCAGAATGACCTGAAATTTCTACTCTAATTATCTTTCTAAGAAAGATGAAACAAAGAAAACATTGAAATTAAAAAGCAGGGGAATCATTATATTGTGAAATGAGTAGCTATAAGTTTAGCTGCTTACTACATATTTGATATTCCCAACTGAGGTATTTCTTACCCAAAGACAAGATTAAAATTAAAATAATAGATTTAGGACTGGACATTTAGGCTGAGTACAAGTTTTTTTTTTTAATCTGTGTATCTATCTTTTATCTATCTGTCTATATTGTCTGTCTCTAAATATTCCTCCCTGCAAGACACATACATAGCGTTTTTGTATTTGATCTGGTTATATGAAACAAGCTCTATGTTTCAGTAGAAAGAGCACTAAATTTGGAATCAGGTAATCTTTGAATGATTTTGTACTCTGTTCCATGTCTAAACAAGTGACCCTGGTCAAATTAATTTCCTCCTCTGAGACTAGAATTCTTAATCTCTAAGGCCTCTTGCAGATCAAAATGCTAAGTAGAATTGGTGGATAAACAGTCAGAAAAACTCTATTCAATATGCCAAAAATTCTAATTTTGAAATAGTGGTAAAAATAATGGTTCAACAAACCATGAAAGCACCTACCCAAAGAGCATCTTGCATATAGCAGACTGCTTGTGACTACTTGTTACCTTAATAATGTATTTTTACTTAAATATGTATTTTTGGTTTTATAGACAGAATAAGCGCTACACATTTTGCTAGGGTTCCATGACCAACTAATTTTTGCACAAAGAAAATACAGAGTTACTCATAAAGTTTCACTATGAATGCAAGTAAGAAAAGCCCACATAGCCCTTAAAATTTAAAAGAAAAAAAACTATTGAAGTCCCCAGCCCATTGGAACATTACTTCATGAACACTAAGCAAATTTGTACATTCTAGGATAAAAGATTAATGATTTAATCTCAAAAATGTGGTAGTAGTGCTCCATCCTCACATAAATTTATTCATAATACATAAGTCCTTCTAACATTCAAGTTTACATCATATATCTAATCAAATGTACAGAGCAACCTTAACTATACTGCATCGTTTAATAAATCATGTAATTGCAATCTTTTAACATTAGTAACAATTTGATAGCCTAACACTGTGGAAGAGACTGAGAAGCTGAAATTAGGCACCATAAAGTGCAGAATAAAATTATAAAGACCTTCTTGTAATACAAAATTCATGGAGACAAAACTCTAATTTCCTGATGGATATATGATATTAATGTAACGGATACCTCAGTGTAGTTAAATTGCATTAAATGGTTATTAATGCTTGAATAAACTTCAAGGAAGTGGGTACTAGTTGAAATGGGATAATATTTTGTTCTGCTAAATTATACGTTAATTGGTATTTCCTCTCTTGTAAAAGGACCTAAAGGGTTTAATAAAATATGTGGTAGAAACATTATTTTTTTTTATTCTTCTTGAGATGTTAAGGCAAGAGTTTAACTGGAAACATTTTAAACCTTTCCCAGAAAATTCATCAGTATTTGTGATGACATGGGTTTCAGGGACTCCCCAAAGTAAATAATTAAGGCTTTCAATCATCCAAATAATGATAGACTAGATGATGAGAACATGGACAGGAGTGGGAGGGGTGAGGAGATGACTGCATAAAAGTTAGTTGTTGATTTTGCCTTTTTTTTCCTGTTTGTTCCACAGGATATTAAAGAAACAAAAATGCCTTCCATAGGTATTTCCTGTCCATCTTTGTGATCATCAAAGTATTTAATAAACTGTCAAAAATGTGGAAAACGAGTTCATTCAATTATGAAACTAGATACATTTTACCAGCACCTCTAGTTTCTAATTTACAAAAAGAGAATGCTTGCAACCAAACCAAACCTGGTTAATGATGTTCAAAGCTGAGTGGGGTGTAATTTAACTGATTCTCGTTACAACTTTTACATTTTTTACAGTCACTTGATTGTTTTTTGGCAGATGTATTAAGGTTGGAGAGAGGGAGGGGTAATGGCAGTTAAAGAGTGCTTAGTCTTCTTCAGTCTTTTGTCATTTTGAACTGACATATGGAAAAGGTAAAGAAAGTTGAGTTGTCTTCTATAGAACCATAATTTAGAAGTTTTAGTTTCCAAGACTCAAGGTGGGGGGCGGGCTAATCTCATTTTTTTTAGTATTAATGTCATTCAGTGATACTCAAGTGCTGTACCAAAAGGGGAAAAAAGGAAACACAAGCCACTTAATCTCAAATAACAGACAACATAGCATCGTCACAGGGAATACATAACCAGTATGAAATATTTGTAGCCTTGTAAACCTGAAACACAAGGGGCTAGCAATTCGAAGTAACTAAGACCAACAGGAAGTGACCTCCAGCTTTGAGGTGACATGCTGCTTCCAGATTGAAACGTACTTATCAACAGGAAAGTGAAGAAAAGAGAAACTACAGCAAAGAAGTATAGAGTCATTAATCAAAGAGCCAGAAGGGGAAAATGGTATGTGTACTTTAGGGTAAATAGAGACATTATAAGGTCAATGCAAATTCACGGTCATTTAAATGTAGCATTGAAAGGTATGTGTAAGCCCTTGGGCTCTAGAGGGGGGTTATAATTTTTTCCTTTCCTTACTATAGTCTTCTGATTGCAGACTGAGGCAAGATAAATAGGAAGGTAATACAGCTAGAAATCTGAATAACTGGGAAACTAACAAGAATGCTGTGACAGCATAGTACATATTCTATCATGAAGTGTTTGAGATACAAAATGGTTTATGATGTCCTATAGTCTGAACGTTATTTTCATATAATTCATTATGCCTTTTTTGGTTTTGTTTTGCTTTATTTTGCGGTTTTCCATACATGTGATTTCACTTGTATGGAGGAACCAAACACAAAAATTACCTACACTACTGTAATAAGTAATTTGTCTGTATGTTACAGTCTTAGAGAATTTTTGAAGGCATTGCCAATGGTCATGCAAGTAATGTGTCAGAGGCAAGATGTGAACCCAGTTTTTCCTTATGTCAAAGTCAGCCTTTGTGAACTGCCATGATGCATCTCATTTATTACATTTACTGTTAGAAAGACAGGCTTTGGGGGGTGTTTCTGTTGGGACTGCTGTAATCAGGTCTCAAGGCCACTGCTCTCATGTAGAAGTCAATTCCTTATCCTCAAAGTAGCTAAATCCTGCTTTCCTGAGACTATTATTTGGGCAATGCAAATGCCCTAGCTTAAATGACATCAGTTATCTGGCTTCAAATTTCTACCCATGGAATCTTCAGGCATTTATACTGAATGGAGAATAGTTCAAGAAGAGGACTATTAAGTATTCTACATCATAAATCTCTTCTGGAGAAAATATTTTAAAATCATTGTTTGGAAAATATGATACCTTATAAAAGTGAATGAGAAACTTTTGCTTCTAAAACTACATAGACTATATAAAAAAGAGATGCTAGATCCAATTCCAAACCCTGCCAGTATACCAAAGGACCCCAAAGCCAACACAGACTCTTTTCTTTTTTGTTCTTTTCTGTTCTGTTCTGTTTTTCTACAAATATCTTTGAAAATAGTGCCACTAAAAAAAAAAACCTTTTCTTAATTAGATCTTATTTACATAAAAAAGTCAAAAAAAGACTAAAAAATGTTGTGATATTTTTTCTCATCATCTTCTAATTACTAATTTCAATCAAATTGAAAAATTAATGTTTGCCATGCTCATGAAGGATCTCCAATGTAGAGTCCAAATTAAAGAGTGTCCCATGATGGCAAAATCCTCCAAATATTCCTATTTATAGATTATATTGAACAGATTCTATCAGATTCTAGAATGTTGTAGAGCCTCCTAATGAAAGTCACAGTCATTAAAAATTTTTGTCTAATTGTCTATATATGAAAAAACAATGGCATAAAGAATGTTTATTATTCAAGTAGCTTGATATGCAAATAAATGGATCCATTGGTTCATTGGTACCTGTCTTGGGTAGACAATATAAATGAAGAATGAATTGACTTAGAATCCAACAGAACAACTGAGCAAGTTAGATTGCTTTTGGAAAGTTATGTGATTCTTTATCATTCTAATTTTCCTGTAAAGCAAAAATATATATATTTTTTAACATTAATGTTCTTTTTTTTTGAGATTAAGTGGACTTTAATTGAGTAGGACTATGGGAGTAGAAATCGTTTTTTGGCATGAAACTTGGCAAACTTTTTACATATCTATTTTCTTTTCCCACTCTCTCTTGTTTTATTTACTCCTTTATTTACTCCCTAAACCAGGAAATTTTCCTTTTTTTTTTAATTAAAGATTTTTATTTGTATAACATATGTATGGGTAGTTGCCCAGCATTGATCTTTACAAAGCTTTCCATTACAAATTTTACCCCCAGTCCTCTCCCCTCCCCTAGATGGCAGGAAGTCCACTACATGTTAATAATGTTGAAATACTTGATAAGTTGTGCAAGAAAAATCCTGTCTACAAGAAAAAAAGAAAATCAGAGAAAGGCAACACAATGCAAGCAAACATCAATAGAGAGCATGAAAATGTTACGTTGTGGTCCATATTTCATATCCCTCTCTCTGGGTGTATATGGTTTTCTTCAGTGAACAATTGGAACTGGTTTGAGACAATTCTTTGTTGCAGAGAGCCATGTCCATCAGAATTGATCATCATGTAATATTGTTGTTGCTGTGTACAATGATCTCCTGGTTCTGCTCGTTTCACTCAGCATCAGTTCATACAAGTCTCTCCAGGCCTCTCTGAAATTGTCCTGCTGGTCATTTCTTACAGAGCAATAATATTCCATAACATTCATATACCATAATTTATTTAGCCACTCTCCAATTGATGGGCATCCATTCAGTTTCCAGTTTCTAGCCACTACAAAAAGGGCTGCCACAAACATTCTTGCACACGTGGGTCCCTTTCCCTATTCTAAGATCTCTTTGGGATATAGGCCCAGTAGAAACACTGCTGGGTCAAAGGGTATGCACAGTTTGACAACTTTTTGAGCATAGCTCCAAATTGCTCTCCAGAATGGTTGGATCCATTCACAGTTCCACCAACAATGTATTAGTGTCCCAGTTTTCCCACATCCCCTCCAACATTCATCATTATCTTTTCCTGTCATTTTAGCCAATCTGACAGGTGTGTAGTGGTATCTCAGAGTTGTCTTAATTTGCATTTCTCTGATCAATAGTGATTTGGAGCAACTTTTCATATGACTAGAGATGGTTTTAATTTCATCATCTGAAAATTGTCTATTCATATCCCTTGACCACTTATCTATTGAAGGGTGGCTTGGATTCTTATATATATGAGACAATTCTCTATATATTTTAGAAATGAGGCCTTTATCAGAACCATTGAATGTAAAGATGATTTCCCAATTTGATGCTTCCCTCCTAATCTTGTCTACATTAGTTTTATTTGTACAGAAACCTTTTAACTTAATGTAATCAAAATTATCTATCTGGTGTTCAATTAGGAGTTCCAGATCTTCTCTGGACATAAATTTATTCCATATCCACAGGTCTGAGAGGTAAACTATATTACGTTCCTCTAATTTGCTTACAATATCACTCTTTATATCTAGATCATGTACCCATTTAGATCTTATCTTGGTATGTGGTGTTAGGTGTGGGTCAAGCCCTAATTTCTTCCACACTAATTTCCAATTTTCCCAGCAGTTTTTGATAAATAGTGAGTACTTATCCCAAAAGCTGGGGTCTTTGGGTTTATCAAACACTAAATTGTTAAAGTTATTGCCTAGATTATCCTGATAATCTATCCTATGCCACTGATCGACTGCTCTATTTCTTAGCCAGTACCAAATGGTTTTGATGACCGCTGCTTTATAATATAGTTTTAGATCTGGTACAGCAAGGCCACCTTCATCTGTCTTTTTTTTCATTAATTCTCTTGAAATCCTTGACCTTTTGTTCTTCCAAATGAACTTTGCTACTATTTTTTCTAGATCTGTAAAATAATTTCTTGGGAGTTTGGTATGGCACTAAATAATTAGATTAGTTTGGGTAGTATTGTCATTTTTATTATATTCGCTCTGCCTACCCATGAGAACATCAATGTTCTTTAAGTAATGCTACACGGTTCTGAATAATGGAATACCATATTGTCTGAGAAGTTAATGGGAAATGAAAGGAGCACAGTGGAAGCAAGTAGGCTACAACTTATGACCAGCAAGGGAAAAGACAAGTCAAAATGTAAACAATGGAATCAATAATGTAGCATAATTGTCATGCATGAAGCATGAAACTTGGGATCAGAAAGACCTGAGTTCAGATCCCATCTTTGACAATAAGTAACAGTGCCACCTGTATCAAATCACTTAATATCTCTGAGCCTTATTTTCCTTATTTACAAAATGAGAGTTTGGAAGTCCAATCCAGCTCTAAACCTAGGAACCCACTTGTGATTAGAAAAAGAAGTGATTTGGTGAAAGCAAGGGATAACATGGATACTCTCCATTCTACTTTGCTGTTCATACAAAGCTAGAAGGACTTAACAAAGATCTTCAGATTTCTGTTTGGACTTCCAGAGGAATTTTTATTGAAGATTGTAGAGGCATGAATAGGCTATAATTTATATCTTTCTAACCTATCAAAGTTAATCACCTAAGTTAAAAAGATGAAGCAGTTAAGTGGCTCAGTGAAGAGCATGCTAGACTTGAAGTCAGAAAGACCAGAATTCACTTCTTATTAGACTGGAGAAGAAAATGGAAAAGAACCTCAGTATAGCAAACCCCATATGCAGTATGATCCATGGAGTACCAAAGTCAGAAATGACTTATGAGTGAACAGTTAAAAAGAAAATTAATATGGACTTGCTCTCCTATGCATTGTTTACTCTGCCACTCCTGCTGACATTTGACTCATTTCCCTTTCTTTCCTCCTTCTGATTAAAAGGAGGTTTTTATCATTATATTCCTAATGTCTAACATAGTATCTTCCACAAGTATATGTTTGCTGAATTAAATTGAATTTACATGAATTCTCCTCTTCCTGTTTCTTTCTCTTTCTCCTGCCTAATCTCTTTCTTATTTTCTTTCTTTCCATTGATACTGTGAAAAGACCACTGGCTGGAGATCCAAAGGATTTAAGTTCAAATCTTTTCTCAGTAGCTTGCTATGTAAATTTGAACAGATTGCTTCCTCTCCCTGGGATTCAATGCCTTTATGTATAAAATGGAAAAAAAAAACTGGATGAAATGACCTATGAGGCCCCTTAGAGATTTAAATCTAAAATATTCTTGTTCTCTTTTTCTTTCTATTTACCAATATTTCTCTTCTTCCATTTCTTCCTTCTTCTAGTCATAAGATTTTTTAAATGAATATTTTTCATTTTCTTGATGTTTTATAAACCACATGAATGTTCAGAATGAAAGAAATAATCAGTTGAAGTCACAGGCTCCATACACATTCTTTTGATTAATTTTTTTTAACATTTTCACTCAGTTCTATGACTAAACAAGGGCTTTAGCAATTGGCATGTGACAGGCACCACATGGTTCTAAGTACTCTTCCTTCCTGCTGCCTCTGTTTCTAGTAGCAACTATTTTGCTTCTGAGAATGGGAGTAACTACTAATATTCCTAGTTTCTTTGGATATAAAACTTGCTATTTCTATAGCCATCTGCATCATAATCTTCATCCCAGTCCTTTGGCATTATGTTGACATGTATACTCCAAAACCCACAGATGACAAGAACCTTTTAAAAACAGGGCAGCTTGCCCATGCCCAAGTCGGAATAGTGAGTCCTATCATGACCAGAAAGGCACTGAATGGAGTTCCTTTCTCAACTTAGGCAATATATTGTTGTTTCTTTCCCCAGGTATGATGCTTCCTGACCTGTCAAGCTTCTTCTATTCCATTTCTTACCCAAACCATTCCCTGGATAGCTCTTCACTGTAAGTTGCTGTTTTGTTTTATTTTTTAACCTGCCTTTGTTCATTGTTTCTATTTATACCATCGGTACCATTATGCTTCATCATCTCTTCCCTGTGTTCTGTCCTTTTTATTCACATCTAGGGAGAAACTGAAATCAGAGATTCATACAAAACTATTTTGTCCCACATTTTTCAGGTCTGTTTGTGTCATGTACTTGTGAAGTATATACATATGCTCTGATATCCAAGAAAGCAATAGGTGATCAAAAGGTGAGCTTAAAAATGAGAAGGAAAAAAATCAATCTAGGGATTTACTATGAGCCTTTACTGATGATAATCCACACTCAAATACCTACAAAAATCATTCAAACTTATTGTCTTTTCTCTTTGAAATATAAAGGAATATAGCTGTCATTTTTGCACTGAGGTTTGAAGTAGTTAATATTTTGCAAAAAAAAGACAGATTTAAATCTTAGTGGAAGTAATCTGAAAGATGAGAGCATTTGGTATCTTCTGGGAAGGAAGGAGAAAAATCAAAAAAGATAATGAACTTTAAGAAAGCTGATTGTAATCAGCATAGTGAAGAATCTGAAGGGGAGAGAGCCAAAAGTAGGCACAGAGCCAAAGGAAGAAGTCTGTTCAAAATCAAATTGTCTAAATTGGGAGTATTAGACACTATGGGCTTTTAGTAATGGGCATTGAAATATAGTCATTCAACATTGCCAACTATTTAGTTCAGGGACTAGAAATTAATGGTGCAGCAGAGGAATTTATTCAGTAGATCTGGGTTCAAGTTTTTTTCTCAGCTAAAGTCCAGGTATGTGATTTTAAACAAGCGGATTCATCTGCTTAAATCCCAGATTCCTCATCTGTAAGATGTTGTGGTTGGATGCAGTGTTCTCTAAGGTCCCTTCCATTCTGTGATAGTAGGAAATATATAGCTTTTCCCCCCATAGCTTTTAGGTATATTTCTTCTGCCGGAATCATAGGGGATAAAGTCATTTCTCCAATATACTTATTAGCTTTTGGGTGAAAATCGAACTATGAAGAATAAAACTAAACATAACTTTCAACTTAAATAATGAACAGAGTTTCTAAGGACATTGACTGATGTATAAAAAGCAGTGGACCCTCTAACTGTCAGAATTAGTGATCAGAGTATCTCTATATGACATTGCTGCAAGCAAAAGACAAATATTAGGTCAATGAGGTTAATATAAATATGCAGAAGCAGTGGAGTGCAGTGGTAACAGATGTCTGACATGCTGTTATGTCAAAGGAAATAGTGGCTATCATATGGTGGGTTATTAGTTATCCTAGTCATGGTGATGTTGATGATTTGGATCATATTGGAGATGTGATTATGCAGGGCCACAGTCCCTTGTTGCATGTATAGTTTTCAGCATTCCTTTTAAAAATCATCATGGAAACTATATAGTATTGAAGAAAAGGCATACCTTGTTGATGTTGATTGATAAATGCTACTGACCTGCCATTTACCCAGATACTTATTTCAGTCCTTCCTCACCCCACTCAATTGCCTCTCAATTTGTTAAGCTCACAGTCTCTTTGATTAGATGTTCTTATGTCTCTAAACTAATGAGACCAAAAATTACCAAAATATTGTTAATGAGGCCAAACTTTTGCTAACTGAGGTTGGCCAACATTTTTTCAATAATAAATTAAGTACAGAAATGTATGTGTTATTTTATGCCATATATATATTTGTGTGTGTGTCTGTGTGTCTGTGTGTCTGTCTGTGTATATATGTATTATGTATGTATAAAGCACTTTGCTAGATATTTTGAGGGAAAAGAACTAATAAAAGAGATATTCTTTACACTTTATGAAGAGGTTATTATTAAGAAAACTTTTTAAATAGTTTTCAAAATATTTTTAAAGCAAGTTCACAGACTTCAGACTAAGAATCCCTCTTCTAGAATATTACAACCTTTCAGCAATCTCTAATTGTAAAGATAACAAATGTTGGAGGCAAAGTTGGAGAAGAATTAAGTAATATAGCAAGAGATCTCTAAAGGAAGTATATAATAACTTCCTAAACAAGTGGCTTGTATAATAAGTATCATGACTACAGAGGAGAGAAAGAGAGAGCTCTAGACTACAGTGATCCTGTGAGGTTTCATTGAATAGGTGAGTATTTTAATTAGCCCTTGAAACATAACTCAGATACAGATAATCATGGATGACTTTCTTAATTGGAGAACAATTAATGAAGTTTCAATGATTAACCTACACAGAATCAACAAGGAATAATGTAAATATTTCCTAGGATAGAGTTCAATAAGCAAGATTCAATATGCCGAATGAGACAAACATTTTGAGACATGTTCACCATGGGAATTGGCTTTGCTCTTATACATGCATATATATATATATATATATATATATATACATACACACATATGTATATATAATACATACATATAATGGATATTTTGTTTTTCTTCATTTTTTAGTTTAAAGTAGATGTGAGGCTGATCAAAAAGAACAATTTTAAAAAGAACAGATAAACATACAAACATAGGACTGTTATCTATTCTATAACAAAGACTTTTTTAATCTTATATTTATTTCTTTTCTATTTGTAGATATACAGATTAAATATTTGTCATATGGGGAAGAGAGAGAGAGGAGAGAGAGATAACAAAGAGAGAGAGAGAGGGGGTCCAGACCTACCATCTTCATTTCCTCCTTCCAAAAATAATCAGTCTAGGTTTCTTGAAACTAATTTGTTCACTTTTCTTTAATACTAAGAACCCCTCAAAAAACAAAACAAAACAAAAAAGTATGATTTTATCATTGTGGCTATATCTGCACCACCCAAAGTATCAATCGTTATTTGATTTACTTGGCTACCTTCCTGAGCTGATATAGTCAAAATACTCTTCATGTAATGATTATCCATTTGTTAATGAATTTCTCTGATCTCCCTTAGGCTGGTCGTCACATCACAAATGTCATCTGTCATTAGAATAATCCTTAAAAGTACTTAAACTTCTAAGAACCTATTAGAACTTGTAGTCTCTTGACATGACTTTAGAGAAAACAGAATCACATCTATACTATTTGTTATTGCTGTTGTCATTTTTCAATCAAATCCAATTCTTTTCAATCCATTTGAGCTTTTAGGATGCATCAGAGGAAAGCTACACTTCAAAATCTTCCTATTAGTAATCCTATTAGTAATTTCTAAAACACTAAATTTAGAAGGATATGAAAGAAGGTGCTCCAGTGGCTCAAAGTAGTATAAGAATGGTCAGTGATGATAGACTGTAAAAAACAGCAAATTGGGGAGGAAGAGCATACAGGACAAAAATCTTTATGCCATTTGCTTTGAAACCACAATAAAAATTTGATTATTTCCTATTTTGTTAATTTCCTATTTAAAGTGACAATTTGTGATTTGGGAAAATCATTTCTGATTGTCAGGAGTCAGGAAACCTTTCAAATAAGATAAGATATAGATAAGGTCCCAAAACAAGATTAGAAAGAAATAGTGATAAAAAGCTTCATAACACACTCATGCAAAGTATAGTGATTGTCACTGCTGGAGGACAGACAAGTAAGAACACATCATAGGGAGGGGATGAAAAGGGACAGCTGCCTTTCTAAATACAGCCTTGCATGTTGAAATCAAGGGCTTCCTGAGTCAAGGGAGTTGATGAAGCAGTGATTATTACTAATGTGACACATTGATAGAATGCTGGGTGTTCTGAGATAGGCTACATAAAGGACTTCTGCTTCAAATAACCCATCATTTCCTTAAGTCATTGTATTTCATAGCAGACATTTGCCACACTTGCAACTTCATTCTTTTGTAACATTTTTATATAATATTCTATAATAGATCTGTGAAAGGAAGGCAGGTCACTTTAGATAAGATCTATTAAATCAAGAAATTGTTCATAATATGATTAAAGTAAGAGGCAAATAGGCAATTCAACTTCTTAGAGGCAGAAAAATGTGAGTTTAGAGCCCACCTCAGAAAATAATTTAACATGTCTTGGTTTTCTCTTCAGTAATATGGGGATTAGTCTCACCTATGGCTCCAAGAAGTTTAACATGCAAAAGCTATGTCCTGGTCAAACCTCAGCAGATGGGCTAAATTAAGTAAAGAGTAACCAAGAGACTTCAAAACCATCAATGAATTAGAGGGAATATATGCTCTAAGAATGAGAAGACTTCCCCCTGGCAGAATGGTCTGTTGAGAGCAATTTATTTCAACAGCCATGAAGGTGGTTGAAGCAGGCACTGTGGAGGGCTGAGATTTTGGTCAGACATTGAAGACACTGAAGTCAACCACTGAATCCTGGGTCATTTCCAGTTGTCTTGACTTTTGTCTTGTCACTGGACTTTGGTGACTTTTAAAGGGAGAGTGAGACAGTGAGGCTGACAACTTTGTGTAACTCTGCCTCACTTTTTTTTATTGGCGAGTTTTGCTGAATTGTTTTATTTTTCTCCTTTTTTGTACTTTGTTTTTCTATTAAAGCTTTTTTTCCCCAAAATATATGCACGGATAATTTTCAACATTCACCCTTGAAAAACCTTGCGTTCCAATTTTTTCTCTCCCTTCCTCTCACCTCCTCCCATAGACAGCAAGTAATCCCATATATGTTAAACATATTCAATTCTTTTATATATATTTCCACAGTTATGCTGCACAAGAAAAGCAATCCGATCAAAAAGGAAAAAAATGTGAGAAAGAAAACAAAATGCAAGCAAAAAGTAAAAACAAAAAAGTGAAAATACTATGCTGTGAATCACCATCGGTCCCCACAGTTCTCTCTCTGGGTGCAGATGCCTCTCATCATCACAAAATCATTGGAACTGGTCTGAATCACCTCACTGTTGACAAAAGCCCCGTCCTTCAAAATTGATCATCATATAATGTTGTTGCCGTGTACAATGATCTCCTGGTTCTTCTCATTTCACTCAGCAGCAGTTCATGCAAGTCTCTCCAGGCCTCTCTGAAATCGTCCTGTTGATCATATCTTACCGAAAAACAATATTTCATAACATTCATATACTATAACTTATTCAGCCATTCTCCAACTGATGGGCATTCACTTAGTTTCCCATTCTTTGCCACTACAAAAAGGGTTGCCACAAACATTTTTGCACATGTGGATCCCTTTCCCTCCTTTATGATCTTTTTGGGATGTAAGCCCAGTAGAAACACTGCTGGGTCAGAGGATATGTATGGACAGTTTGATAACTTTTTGAGCATAGTTCCAGATTGCTCTCCAGAAGGGTTGGATCCATTCACAATTCCACCAACAATGTATCAATGTCCCAGTTTGCCCACATTACCTCCAACAGTCATTATCATTTTTTCCCGTCATCTTAACCAACCCAAGAGGAGTGTTGTGGTACCTCAGAGTTGTCTTAACTTCCATTTCTCTGACCAATAGTGATTTGGAACACCTTTTCATATGACTAGAAATGGTTTCAATTTCTTTATCTGAAAATTGTCTGTTCCTATCCTTTGACCATTTATCAATTGGAGAATTCTGTCTCACTTATAATCCAATTCATGCACAAGTCAAGTTATCACCCAATGATATTTTTGGGGTTTTTTTGAAAAATAAAGGATAAACAAAAATATGGGGATAATAATGTTACCTACTTAGCAAGGTTTTTGTGATGATCAATTGAAATAGTATATTTTAAATGCTTTGCAAAACTAAAAAGTGCTTTATAAATGCTAGCTATTAAAAATAAGTATAAATATTAATGTATCACATTGGTAACATTTGATATGTTAATATTTTAATATCAAATGAAATGAGTTTTTTTGTTTTGTTTTATTGTCCTCATGGATTAGTATAGTGGTTCTGGAACAATTGTGTTTCCACTTCTACTTTGACAATGATTACCTAAATCAGTACCTTTTTAATCAGTCAGTAAACATTTATTAAGGTCTCTCTATATGGTAGATCCTGAACTATGAGGCTACAAAGGTAAAACAAATTATATATATATATATATATATATACTAAAGTTTCTTCCCTCAAGGTGTTTTCATTCTAATGGGGATGACAACGTGAAAATAACAAGACACAAACATTTATGCAGTGTAAATGATTATATGAAAGGATAAAGCAAATACAGTAGACATTGGGGTAGAGTGGAATGAGAAAACTGGGAAAGGTTTTCCGCATTAACTGGGATTTGAGCAAAGCGTAGCTATCTAAGAGGCAGACTTTAGGGACATAATCAGTATACAAGCAACAGCAAATAGACCAACATAGTCAGAAGAAAGCAAATTATAACAGTTAATAAAGTAGGAAGATACTTGGTTATAAAGAGCTTTACCTGCCAAACAGTGGGTACTAAATTTGATCTTGGACAGAACAAGGAGTTTATTGAGCAGGGGATAATATGGATCAGATAGACCTATGCTTTAGAAATATCTCCTTGGCAAATAAGTAGAGGATGTTTAGAAATTAAAGGATCAGATATTACAGAACTTACTCTTGCTTTCTAACAGTACTTCTCCAACTTAGAAACTTAATGTTAATCAGCCTTTCCAGTTCAGAACTACAGTGTGAGCCTGCTAGAGAACTTAGGGAAGAAACAAATGAATTCAACTAATTTCAGTAGAGAGAAAGTTTAGTCAGAATTGGCTTCCATAGGATCACCAAATTATTTGAAGTTGTCCTGGGGTGGCCTCCACTTCTTGAAAGAAGCCTATTTAAAACTTCTTGAGAGAATCCAGATAAAGACCTCCATCATATAGCAAACATAAGACTTTATCCTGTGATTTTAATTAATTACTCAAGTTAACATGTCATACTTGGGTACCAGTTGATAATCCTCCCAGGATGGCTTTCATCTACAGTAATGCATAATATATCCAATATATCCACAGTAAGATTTAATTTTAACTATAATTATAAAAGTTTGAAATTAAATCTTACTAGTCTGTACTCCCATTAATATGAACCAAAAAATACTGATCTGGGAGGATTAATGTGGGGGACACAAGTAAGATTTAATTTTTAACTTTTATAATTAATTCAGAAAAATGTGATAAAGGATTTTGTTTCAGAGAAAGAGAGGAGGGGTCTGAGTTCCAACCAAGAATTCATAGCAATTCTTCAAAGCTCTCTTAATTACAGCCAAAAGGAATTATTTGTTAGAGCACATTGGTCAGGATTCCAAGCTGCTTCTTGAACTAAAAGTAATATGTGGGGGCTTTTGCACTTTAATGAAATGGAAGAGGATCAGTTTCTAATATTTTTTTCTCTAGTAAAATAAAAAAAAGGGGATGTTAAGTTGAAATCATCTTCCTATGTTATATTGAATGCCCAAAGAATCCCACTTTATTTAACATACTAAGAATAATTTGTTATAAATAACATGGTGTTTATCAAGAATTTTTTCTTTGTCCAGTATAGTATTCATGAACAGAGTAATATGATAGAAAAGATCTACCTGTTAAATTGTCATATTATATCACATTCAATCTCTCTTCATATTGCTAAGATGCATAACATTATGTGAAATACAGACTATAAAGATTCAAAAACCAAAAAAATGTGAATACACATTATTAAAGGAGAAGTAAATTTAAACCTCTGGCAAAAATCTCAACATTAGTTTATTTGTGTATGTGATTTTTAAATGCCCATTTATTCCCACACTCTGCCATATTTTGATGAATGTGGCCTTTGGTAGAAAATGAAATATTCTCAAGTGTCAGAAACACTGTCACATTATCCTATAAATAGGGTAATTAATGGAAAGAAGATGGATTGCTTCAACCAAGAAAATCTGCTAGGATACATGAATGATTAGACACCTGTTAACGTGGAATAAGGAAGAAGCTTGGAATAGTGGAAAATCCACCACTGAACTCCAAAAATCCAAAACTGAATTCAACATTTTTTCCCAAAATTGTTCCCTACTTTTTAACTTCACTATTTTTGTCAAAAGCATCATCATTATCCCATATTTGCAACCTAGACGTAACCCACTTGTCACTTTCTCCTCTCCAATATCCCAACTCTTGCCAAGATCTACTGATTTCACCTTTGCAATATCTTGCAAAATAAACCTTGTTTTTCCTCTGATACTCCCAGGATGCTGTTGTAGATGCTTATCAAAATATACCTGGACTACAGTAATAGCCTCCTGGTGAATCTGTCTGCCCCTACGTCTTTCCTCATTCTATCCCATTTCCTCTTTAGTCACCAAAGAGATTTTCCTAAAGTGCAATTGCCATCATGCCAATTCAATAAAATCAATAAACTTCAATGACATCATCTCAATAATTTCAAAAAGAAAATCTTTTGGCATTCAAAGCTCTTTATAAGCGAGCACCTCTCACCTTTTGAGTCTTCTTTCTCTCAGTTCTCCTCAAACCAAAAAGGCTGGCTTCCTGGCTGTTTGGCAAAGAAGATAATCCATCTTTAGGCTACAGGTATTTTTTCTATCATACTCCATGCCTAAAATTTTCTCCTTCCTTATTTTTCTCTCTTGGCTTTGCTGTCCCCCTTTAAGTAGCAATTAAGATTAGTCACTTTTACTATTCCAGAGTGTTCCCTCTATTAAAAATTTCCTATTTATTAGATATATAACTTATTTATACATATTTGTTTCCTTTTTGTCACCCTTACAAGATTGTGAATCCCCTGAGGACAGGGGCTGTCTTTTAATGTTTCTTAATATCTGTAGTGCTAAGTAAAGTGTCTAGCATATTGCAGCCATACTTACTGAGTGGAGAGGGTTTATTTTCCTATCATGGGGCTTTGAATCAAAATGTTAGCTCTACCACCCACTTTTTATGTGACTATTAACAAATAACTTCTGTGTACTTCAGTTTACTTATTGGCAAAATGGAGTAGTGAGAGTATAATGACATCTAAGAGCTCTTTAGATCTAAATCTATGAGTAAGCAATCCAGGGGAGAAAATATGATGCCAAATGCAGCCAATGGTCTGTAAAAACCAGATACCATAACATGGAAGTAGCTAAAAAGGAGAAATCCTTAAGCACATCAATATTTTGTCTCAGAATTGCACTTCACAGAAGTTTTCTTATTATTTTTGTTATTACTATATATTGTTGCTACTGTCACAACTTGGTATCCTATACCTCAAAATGAACTGCAGGAATTTCTTAGGTTGGGACTTTTCAAAGAAGCAAAGTCATACTATAACTCAAGTGGGTTTTATTTTATTTTGGGTTATCAACTTTGATATTTTTATACCACTTTGGGAAAAAATGCAGGGGTTAATTTCTGCAAATGTAAGCTTCATCAAAAAAATCACATTATTTATCAACTAAATCCTCTTATAAACCATATTCATAATTGGATATTACATTCCCTGGAGAAATTCCAAATTACCTACCCCACCATAAATATATTAGAAAAAAAAGAAAAATTGAAATAAGACATGATGAGTGTTCCTCATAGATTCAATGATAAGGAGAAAGAAAATTAAAGATCAACTTCCTCTGATTCACTGAAAAATAACATGCTTTTTAAAGTTTTATATCATTTAGTCACCATATTAAGAATTTTATTTTAAAAGGTTTTAAAATCTTCACTTTTGTTATAAAGGTAAGACTGAGGGTTAACAAATCTAGCATTTCAAAAACATAAAAATACATTGTAGATTTCCCAACACCAAACCCTTACTCACACTATTAATGAAACCTAGAATGCTCTTCCTTTCTCCTATCTCTAATTACTGAAATTCTGTTTACTCCCCTTCAAAACCTAGCTTAAATGCTATCTTCTCTATACAAATTTCCTTGACTCCCCAAGATAGAAGTAAATTTTTTTATCCTACCAACTTTTAAAGTGGTTTATATTGTTCATATGTATCAGCTATATTATATTTTCATTAAAACCATTTCTGCTCAATAGGTAGTCTGGTGCAATGAGAGGAACCAGTTTGGACTCAAGTACTTGTTATTATAGACAGCAAGATGGCTCAGTGAACAAAGAAATGGCCTGGGGTAAAGAAGCCCCAAATCTAGTCCAAATCTAGTCTTAGACACTTACTTTTATTAGACCCTGGGAAAGTCACTTAAGCTTACCCAGAAAGCAACTAGGTGGTTCAGTGTATAGAACATTGGGTCTGGAGTCAGGAAAACCTAAGTTTAAATCTTGCCTTAGACTCTAACTAGCTGTGGGACATGGGACAAATCATCTAACCTTTGTTTGCAGTAATAAACTGGAGAAGAAAATGACAAACCATTTTAGTAACTTTGACAAGAGTACTCCATGGACAATATGATCCATGGAGTCAAAGAGTTAGACACAAATGAGTGACTGAACAATAAGTTGTTTATTAGTATTATCATTATTGAATCAGATTGTGTCAGTGTGATGCTTCCATTGCATAATAACTATTCATTCTGTATGCCATTAAAAAGAGGAACCAAAAGAATTTCCTTTAATCTTCATTTGCTTCCCTAAAAATCATCATCTCTACCATTAAAATGGTCAATGCTTACTAAACATCACTTAAACATACAACTGTCATATTAACCAATATGTAAAAAGACTTTGTTGAAATAAATTAAAGGTGGAATATAAACAAAAAAACCGGAAAAGACAATTATTGCACATTGCTGACAAAATCCAAATGACTTTATTTGGTGGAAGAAAAACAAGTCCATTAGACTTTCCCATGAACATTTGTTTGATTTTGATATAGCACTTCCAAAAACTGTGAAATAGATGGGGCTTTTTTTCATGAGTTAGATTAGGCTAAAAATACCAAATTATAAACAAAACAGAGACCAACAAATTTCCTTGATAAAAGTAAATCCTTTATTTTTCCTCCTAGGTGGGCTCCTCTTACCTTAAATTAAGATGATAGCTAATAAAAGATGAGAATTAAATTGCTTTTTTAAGATTTGCAAAGTACTCTATCCACCTAATTCCATTGATTCTCACAACAGCCCTTTGAATAAGATAATATCATTATCATCTCCATTTTACAGGTGTGAAAACAGGGGATCAGAGAAGCTAAGTGACATACCCACTTAAATCATACTATAAGGGCCTGGGTTGGGATTTCAAATCAAGTCTTCCTGACTCCAGGTTCTGCACTAACCTTAACACTACATTGCCTCTCCTGTATAACATATATGGAAGGTTTTGAATAACACATAGTAAATATTGAACCAGATAGCAATACTGAATTACAAGGAAATCAGGAGTTCAGGGGAACAAACTATTAAAATAAATCTTAATCAATTCCTCCTAACAAAATAAAAAAGTAGATATATTTTATCCTGAGTGACTGGATCATTAACTTTAGTTGTCATAGCCTTTGTCTACATTCTCTATGCAAAAGGAAAACGCCATGCCATTGGCCCACTTCAAAGGTCAGTAGATAATAGTAAACAATTTAGATCTCTGGAGAATTGATTGGGCTGGCAAACATTATAGACATAACAAACTTATATGGACCATTTCATTTGGCTCTATTTTCATTTGATTGCTGCGTATAGATATAATTTTAAGTTGTAAGATAATACTGCTAACTGGGTCACTAAGTTAGGTAGAGTATGCTTGCCAAGAAGCTTAGGAAAGCAATATTTTGAAAAAAAATAAAAGAGGCACCACTGAATTCATAATATTCTATATAGTTGTTTGAGATGTATACATTCTGAAATCCTTATACATACAAAGAAAGTCCAAAAAGGGTATAAATTATATATAAATATACAAATATGGTACGGTTGGATGACTGACAAATCACTTTTGGAATAAATCACTATTTTGTTCTTCAGTTCATTTTTACAAATAACAGAGTTAAATGACTTGTGAGGGTCACACAGTGACCTCAGTGTCTGAGGTCAGTTTTGAACTCATGAAGGTGACTCTTCCTGATTCCGGGGTTGCACTCTATCCACTTAATCACCTAGGTGCCCAGAGAGTAAATATAAAGCCTAATGTAGTAGCCTAGCAAGTAATTATAAAGGGATAGAGATCAGGGGTGTGCATTTTTTTGTTAATGCCTGGGAATTGGAGGATAAGTGGTCAAAAACTGATTTCTTCATTGTAGCCACTTCCAAGTATGAAAATTCTCCATTTCATAGATTGGCAACCTGTACACAGCTTATAGGCTTAGACTGTTGCTTGCTGTATTCAGGTGTTACATACGATTACACATGTCAGGTGCACTTTGAAAACAGCTCTGTCTCCCTGACACAGGGCAAGTTCTCCAATCCTCTTTGCTTGCAATGGCTCTTTAATAAACTACATGTAATACAATAGTAATAATAATGGATAATTTGTATGAAACTTCAAGGTTACAAAGGACTTAACACATTCTCATTTGAATGAGATTTTAACTGACAGATCTTAAGACACCTCACCACAAAATTAGTTTTCATATATCCCTCCTTCTTGCACCAATTTGGCCATCAATTCTCTTTTCCTCTGGTGTTTAAGCTACTATGATACCTTATTTTTTAAAATAAATCCTACCTTTGACAAGAAGACTTTCCCAATCCCCCTTAATTCTAGAGCTTCTTTCTGTGGATTATCTTTAAGTTATCCTTTGGTCTGTAGTATGCTTGTAGATAGTTGTTTGCATATTTTCTCTCTATTATATTGTAAGATCCCTAAAGGGAAAGACTGCCTTTTGAGTTTTCTCTGTATTTTCAGTGCTTAACAAAGACTCTGCACTTAATAAATGCTTAGTAAATGTTTTTTGACTATTCTATTTTTTACTTAATAGTACTTTATTTTTTGCAATTATATGCAAAAATAGTTTTCAACATTCACTTTTGTCAGATTTTTGAGTTCCAGTTTTTTCCCTTCCTTCCTTCCTTGATATTTGTCATGTTTTAAAAGAAAAATCAAAAGGGAAAAACCACAAGAAAAGAAAAAAGAAGGTAAAAATAGTGTTTCAATCTGCATTCAGGTTCCATAGTTCCTTCTCTGGATGTAGATGGCATTTTCCATTATCCCAAGTCTATTGGAATTGTTTTAAATCATTGTATTTCTGAGAAAAGTTGAGTCTTTGAAAATTTTATTTTTGCATGTTGTTTCCCTGATTAAACTATGAGCATCTTGAGAGGAGGAACTTTTTTTTTCTTTTTTGTTTGCCTTTCTTTGCATCCCTAACACTTACCACAAGGCCTGACTTAGTAGGTGCTTCATAAATGCTAATTTCCTGAATAGTAAGTTTTTCAGGTGCTACCCAATGTATTTGAATATCATATTTGAAATTATCACTCTTATCCTTCACACAAATGGCCAGTGTACAGTCTAACAGATTATTAAAGTACTATATAGTTTGTATTTATTAAGTCATGTACACAAAAGAGCACACATAGAAATGTCTCTGTAAATTTTAATAGTATCTGATCACCTAGGAATTACAAAAACCAACTAATACAATTGTCTCAATTAGAATTTATTTCTGCAAAGTACATCTTGCCAAGATGTGGAAATAACTCAAATATGTCATGGACATATTTAGAATTGTTACCAGTAACTATTTCCCTGAAAATTTTAAAATTTCCTGATTATATAACATAAATGTAAAAAATTACTTTGATCCCTAAACAACTAAAAGATGAAAAAACTAACCTCTGTGTCATGGAGTAATTGGGGCTAAGATAAAAGTTACAGCCCAGAAAAGGCTAGATATTGATCTCTTCAGTTCACGTACATTATTGCTGATCTTTCAGGATTCTAAGCATTGATTGTGTGCTGCAGTTACGATAAGCTATAGCAAGATCTAATCCTAACTGCAGTGTTGGGCAAGAGGGGAAAAAAAGAGTTTTAACCTGAACAAGCCTGCAGCCAAGTTGGAAAATATCATCCTCCTTCTAAATCTTTGGCCTAGCTATAAAAAAATTAATAATTTATTAAAACATATTTTATTACAGGGCTTTCCCTTCTGTCTTACTGGCTTTTTGCCAGTGTACACCATGAAGTAACAGTTGGAAAATGACCTCCACTTCTTCAAATGAGTGGTTTCTTTAGTTTGGCTTAAAATTAATCATTTATTTGAAAAAATACCATAGACTTATTTCTTAGTAAAGTCCAAGTTTCATGCTCATTATGGCTCCCTGCCAGCATCTAACATGACATCAGAGCGATGTTACTACAATTATGTGGACCATACTGGGTCTGTAATACATTCCTATGATGATATATTAAACATTGACTTGAAACATGAATACATAATTGGCAATGACAGAAGGAAGCATGATTTAATATCTCCCATGTCACCCTCCTCTCTTCAGGCCCCTCCTCAATTGCTTGGGGTCATGCCTTCTCAGAGCATTCCCATTATTTCAAATAGGATATCCTGATGTATTGGGTACATTCATAAGGTCCTACAAAAGCTTCTTTGTTATAAGTATTTTCTGTAGAATACAGTACTCAAAGAACTTTCTCAATTACTTCCCCCCATTTTTGACAAAGGAGACTTTTCCCTTCCTTCTAGTCAATAAATACTACAATAGCCGATTAAACATTAAGCACCTGATTGTTCATGACTTAGAAAAGCATAAAACATTTCCTGAAAAACGTCCAGTACTAGAGCTTTTTCTCCCTGTTTATTTTCAATCTGTCTAAAAGTCATATGTATAAACTCTCAACTAACCCTTCAAAGACAAAATATCCTTCATATCTTTTTTTTTACCAGACTAGCAGAATCAGCTCTACCATATTGTCTCATTGACATTTATTTCTTATAATAATCAGCAAAAAGTATGCTTTCAAAGAAAATCAGAAAGCAATAAGTCCACATTGCCCTTGAGTCGCTACTTTTATATCTGACCTTTTCTGCTTTTCCAGTGATATTTTTTATCTTGTTCTCTTTCAGGTACTATCCGGGCTGCCAAATATTTTTCCTAATGTTCTTACTCTATTCTTTGAAGTTTCAGAAATATGTTTTTAAAAAAATTCATCACTCTGAAAAGAATCCATGGCAGCTGACTACCTCTTTACCTCTACTTCAGACTTTCCCACCCACAAAACACTAAATGATTTCTCTACCCCTGTCTAACATTTGAATCCTGCTGGCCTTGTGAGTTGTGTGGACAGACATAGCTCACAGCTTGGTGACAAAGCACTGGAATCTGCTTCTTTCGAGTTTCAAAGTAATTAGATGTGCCCAAAGCAGGAGCTGTTGACCAGGCACAAAACTTTCAGTCATATCTGTTTTATGATACCATCATTTCACATTGTCTTGTCTGGAACAGAGAGCAGAGTTTTAGAAAATCCTCTTCTATGTCCTTGGAAAGAGTTTAAAATAAATGAAGATTTACAACAATCTTGTTTTCTTGTATTTGAAAAAAAAGTTAAATCACTGAATAGTTAATAGTTAAATAGTTAAAACTACCCAACACTTTGTAGTAGGTAAGCTAATTCCCTAAAATCAGGGATCCCCCTTTTTGTCTTTATATCTTCAGCACACAGCAAACCACATACTCAGAATACAGTTACCTAAAAGACTATTTTATGGAACACTCACACAAGGCAAGCATTCACACATAGATCAGAAGAAACAATACAAGGACACTTTCAAGGTCTCTCTGAAGTATGCTAGTGTCAAATGTGATACAAGGGAGATGCTGGTACAGGACCACCCAGCATGACATCCACAATTCAAAGAATACTTTGTGTTCTATGAGCAAAACAGAATTATAGTAAATCAAAAGAAATGTGAGATGCATAAATTTAGTGGCATCTCAATTCCAAATAGTTACATGACCGATTTGTGCCTGACCTGGGGTAGACCCTTCTGAGCTCATATTGAACTAATCAGCCATAGTTGGACATACTGTACTTTGATGCCAACATCATGACTACATTGATCCTTTTTGAGTAGAAAGAACAACTGTGTGTGAACTAACTTGCATGTATTTGATGCTTGAATAATGCATGGTACAATGGAAAAAAAAAATGATTGCTCAATCTGAAGTCAGAAGACTTAGGTGCTCAAATTCTAATCCTTTCAGTTACTCCCTATGTGAATTTAGCTTAGTCATGTACCTTCCCTGACTTCAATTACTTTTTTCTGTAAAGATGATGGACTATCCAATTCTATGATCCTATTAAATCTTGGGATCTATGTTCTCTCATCTCTAAAATGAGGGGGTTGGTTGTAATTTTTAAGATCCCTTCTTGTTAGTTCTACAATCCTAATTTTTTAAATAATGTTGAATTGAATTAAACTGACTTTTGCTTGCAAATTTAGAAAAAGGGAGGAAAAAAGCAAGCTTTTATAAGTATCTACTAAGTGCCAGGCCCTGTTCTAAGCACTTTACAACATTTATCTTATTTGATTTTCACAAAAAACCCTGGGAAGTAAGCCATTCCCTAAATTCATATTTGTCATGATACCACTATTTTTTTCTTTCTTGATTTCTTCAGGTTGATTTTCTTTTCAGAATCCTCATATAAATTTCAGTTGCATGAAGTTTACATCATGGAGTTTCTTTTCAGACTCCTCCTTTCAAGTAGTTAGGGACAATAAATTTCTGTTGCATGAAGTCTACATGATGAAATTTTTAATTTACCTGCAGTTGTGTGATCTTGGACCAAGGTTTATCCCATATAATGACAAGAATAACAGGAAAAACAAAATGAAAATGATTATTTTGATCAATATGTGAAATGTACAATCCCACTTTTAAGGTCAAGTATACTGATCATAAGAAATGATTCATTAAAACATATAGTTTGTATGTTCCTAATAGAAGGCTTTCCTCAAAGTCTTTTTCTTTCTTGGCATACAAACCACCAAAATGGAAAGCTATGAAACTTTCATGTAAAAATGTCTTTCTAGAAGCTTTATAGTCATTAAGAGGGAAAAAGTAAAGAGTAAAAAGAATATGAATGATTATGAACAGTTTCTAGGAAGCACTTTTTTCCCTGAGGCAATTGGGGTTAAGTGACTTGCCCAGGGTCACACAGCTAGGGAATATTAAGTGTCTGAGACCAGATTTGAACTCAGGACTTCCTGACTTCAGGGCTGGTGCTCTATCCACTGTGCCACCTAGTTGCCCCTTGGAAGCACTTTTTAAGGGAGATTTTGCTTTCTCTCTTTGTCTTCTTAGCATGTAACAAGATGCCTTGCATATATTATTTGTTAAATTCTCTTGACCAGAGAAAATCAGTTTCATTTCATTTGTAGAGTGAACAAAGAGATATTTTATGGAAGCAAATTAGGAACATAGCATAGTCAACAAACTCCATTCACTCAGGTCCCCTATGACTGGCCATGGTCTAAAATCTCTATGAGGTTATGCCTTTGGAATATTCCTGAGTGGTTGGGCTCTGCTATTCATCACAAGCACTAGAGTGCTCTGTCTTACTTTTTTTTTTAATTGGCTGAACTTAAGTAAGAATGACATAATTCTTGTTTTCTTTTGAGATGAAAGATATTGGTAATTTTAATATATTAGAATCACCACACTAAGGAAAACAATTTTGTGAAAAGTTTCAGGAGTTATTTCAATGTGAACAAGCCAGAAGGATCATGCTGTAAGAACTGAAGCAGGAAGTCATGATATGTAGTAACTGAAGAACTTAGATCAACCTTATGTTAAAAACAAAACAAAACAAAACAAAAAAAAAATGCACTATTTTGAGGTCTGGGATCTCTTTTTTCTGCACTCCTGCTTAGGTTATGATTGACATAAGTTTGAGAGATCTTGAAGGTATGTCCAGTGGCAGCAGGTGGAACTCTTCAGAAATCTTTTTTCAAATACATAGAGCACAAACCCATAACCAATAAAAATTACAAATAAAATAGTGGAGTTATGATATACTAGAAGTTTCATAGGCTACTAAAGTTTATGAGATTTGACTAAACTGTATATTATCCCAAACATTCATAAAAAATCTTCCTTAAATGTCATTAAACCTCATGATAACAATGTGATCATTCTCTGTATCAGTCTTTGTCTGTTCTCCTCCTCCCTTCTTATTCCCTTCCTACACTCTGTCTCCCTTCCTCTTTCATTTTCTGTCTCTCTAGTTCTCAAACTATTTTTGATGTTATTAGTGAATTAAATGCCACCAAAGGGAAAAGTCATGAGGAAAAATAAGAGAAGATCATTTTTGCTTTATCTGTAATGCAAGTTCCTCATTTCCATTTTTTTTCTTTTTTTATTATTTTATTAATACTTTTTATTTGCAAAACATATGTATGGGTAATTCCTAAACATTAACACTTACAAAGCTTTCTGTTACAATTTTTCCCCCCTACTCCCCACCCCTCCCCTACATAGCAGGATATCCACTACATGATAATTATGTTAGAATACTTAAATCGAATATATGTATAGTTATTGCCACACATCATTTTTTTTGTTCAGGAGAAATCATATCTATAAAAGAGAATAATCTGGTAAAGGAAATACAATGCAAGTAAACATCAACAGAGAACATGAAAATGTTATGTTGTGGTCCACATTTTACATCCCTCTCTCTGGGTGTATATGGCCTTCTTCACTGAACAATTGTAATTGGTTTGAAGCATTTCATTGTTGAAGAGAGTCATGTCCATTAGAACTGATCCTCATATAGTACTGTTGTTGCCGTGTACAACGATCTCCTGCTTCTGCTCATCTCACTCAGCATCAGTTCATGGAAGTCTCTCCAGGCCTCTCTGAAATCGTCCTGCTGGTCATTTCTTACAGAGCAATACTCTTCCATAACATTCATATACCATAATTTATTCAGCCACTCTCCAATTGATGGGCATCTTCAATTTCCAGTTTCTAGCCACCACAAAAAGGGCTGCCACAAACATTCTTGCACATGTGGGGCCCTTTCCTTCTTTTATGATTTCTTTGGGATATAAGCCCAATAGAAACACTGCTAGGTCAAAGGGTATGAACAGTTTGATAACTTTTTGAGCATAGCTCCAAATTGCTCTCCAGAATGGTTGGATCCATTCACAGTTCCACCAACAATGTGTCAGTGTCCCAGTTTTCCCACATCCCCTCCAACACCTGTCATTATCCTTTCCTGTCATTTTAGCCAATCTGACAGGTATGTAGTGGTACCTCAGAGTTGTCTTAATTTGCATTTCTCTGATCAATAGTGATTTGGAGCACCTTTTCATATGATTATAAATAGTTTTAATTTCATCATCTGAAAATTGTCTGTTCATATCCTTTGACCATTTATGAATTGGAGAATGGCTTGAATTTTTATAAATGTGAGACAATTCTCTATATATCTTAGAGATGAGACCTTTATCAGAACCCTTAAATGTAAAGATGATTTCCCAATTTGATGCTTTCTCCTAATGTCTGCATTAGTTTTGTTAGTACAGAAACTTTTTAACTTAATATAATCAAAATTATATATCTGGTGTTCAATTAAGAGTTCCAGATCTTCCTTGGACATAAATTTATTCCATCTCCACAGGTCTGAGAGGTAAACTATCCCATGTTCATCTAATTTGATTATAACATCACTCTTTATATCTAGATCATGAACCCATTTAGATCTTATCTTGGTGTGCAGTGTTAGGTGTGGGTCCAGCCTTAATTTCTTCCACACTAGTTTCCAATTTTCCCAGAAGTTTTTGCCGAATAGTGAGTACTTATCCCAAAAGCTGGGGTCTTTGGGTGTATCAAACACTAAATTGCTAACGTTATTACCTATCTTGTCCTGATATCCTATTCTATGCCACTGATCGACTGCTCTATTTCTCAGCCAGTACCAAATAGTTTTGATGACTGTTGCTTTATAATATAGTTTTATATCTGGTACAGCAAGGCCACCTTCATCGGCCTTTTTTTTCATTAATCCCCTTGAAATCCTTGACCTTTTGTTCTTCCAAATGAACTTTACTACTACTTTTTCTAGATCTGTAAAATAATTTCTTGGGAGTTTGATTGGTATGGCACTAAATAAGTAAATCAGTTTGGGTAGTATCTCGTTTCCATTTCTTGTAGGAAGAATTAGATACTGTAACTAGTGTCCATTGCTCCATTACAGGAGAGTAAACAAAAGTTCTCTAGAGATTCTTAATAATTCCAAGGGTGTAAAGAGTTTCTAAGAGCAAAAAGGGTTAAAAGATCACTAAGATTTCTTCCAATATTACAATATTAAAACTCTATTCTCACTGATGCATAGATGTAATTTATGAATGATGTTCTAACTCTTTAAATGCTAGCTGTCCTGAGGCAGAGGGAATTCGTCTTTAGGTTGTTTTTTGTTTGTTTGTTTGTTTGTTTGCTTGTTTTGTAGGGAGAAAAGTATTCCTCCTATCATAACAGAAAAGCAATGAAAACGTTTGTTTTGCTCATATCAATACTTAATTGATTGGTGAATCATTTTCCTCAACCCAGAGACCTATTATAGATGTGATTGGTTATAATTTAGGGTATGGTTTTGAAGCAACTGTGCTTATATTTGGCCAGGAAGTTTTCAGCAAGGTATTAGTTGTATTAACATCATGAACAATAAGCTGAGATAGAATACACTTTTCTTAATTGAGTGTGATCATGAATAGAGAATTCTAAGAAAGTTTCTTTATTTTCTCCAGTCCTTGTTAACAACACATGAGTTTATAGTTTACAATATTTATTTTAATATGACATATGTTTTATGCATGTATGTACATCTGTATTTTTTTATGGAGGTGGTATAAAATGGTGGATGGAGTATTAAGCTTGAAATCTGAAATACCTGATTTTAAATCCAATTCTGACATTAACTAGATGTGTGACCCTGAGCAAGTCATTTAAATTCAGTGAACTTCAACATCTTCATCTTATATGACAAAACGAATGCAAGGTCCTCAAATACTGGAACCAGGTTCTATTTTCCTTTAGCGTTTATAGTAGTAAGACTAATATTTAATTGATACAGCTAGATTAGATAGGTAGATAATGTATGTATATGCATTTATCTATATATATTTAATGCTCTAACATGCTAATTTATCCCTTTTCCCTTGGATCTTTGCCTAAGAAATGAAATTTTGACAGTACCAAAATAGGCTTTGGTCTCTCTTATCAAAGTACAATTTCTTTGCAATTATTCTTAACAAAGACGCCTTAGGATTTTAAAGTAGGAAGAAATCTAATGCCTAGCACAATGCCTACCATATGAGAGGTATTTAATAAACATCTGTTGAGTTAAACTGAAGTAGCATAAGAAATATAGAAATCAACATGATAACTGTGTCTACATATAAGAATGATTTTACAATGGTAACCTATTTACAGACAAGAATAAGATAACTCTTCTCAACAACAATAACAACAAATAGCAACGACAACAACAAAACATAGTCTGACAGTACTGCCATTACTTTAGACAAACAACATCATTTGACCAAAGCAAACATTGCTTCAGTGGGTTCTGGCCCAGTACTAAACCATATCACACATTTCAGAACTCGTTTGATCTGGTTTGTACTTGATACAATTTTGCTGTCTATATTATAGAGATTTCAGTACTAAACAAGTAGAGAGTCAAATCTCATTATTGTACAGCAGGCAAGTTTTATGAAAATGTTGAATGTCTGCAGCGTTTCCCTTGGCAATAACTTAAAGACCATTTTCAGAAGCTGTTACCAACCCCATTTCCAAACCAGATTGGTTTCCTCTGCTTTTACTTTCCAGGATTTTACTGAGGGGATCCTTTAAAAAATTAGTGATATTTCTAACACCGAATTTAAATTCTCACTGGCCAATGGAATCCTGCATATCCATTAGCACAGGAGTCTGATGTCTCTAAGATTTATATTGCCAGAAACTCTCATTTGATTTATAATCTGTTAATCCTTTTATCCTCCATTTATATGCAGTATAACTTGACGTAAGTGCTACAATGTCTGCACTAATAGAATTCAAGCATATTGGGCTAAGAAATTTTGAGATCACAGAAGTACTTTAAAGAGACTAAAAGCCTGGAAAGTGTTTTTTACTGGATCTGGTTTTTATATGAATCCCCAAAAATGGAATTTAGGCTAAAACTACTCCATTTTGTATATTAGACTTCACTAGATCTGTTGCTGAAGCATCTTTTTCTGTCTCTGTCTTTATAACCTTAGTAGTCACTCCTCTAAAGGATAGTATGGCTTAGATCTTTGTGGCTTTTGATATTGGTACATATTACAAAACCTATATGCAACTATGAAGTATATTTGTAAGAACTCTTTTTTATTAGAATTCTAAGGGTGGGAGCAAAAGGAAGTGAAAATAGAGGGAAAGAAAGCCTTAAAGAGCACCACAGTTCTGGGGTAAGAATTAAATAACAAGAATCTTTCTTGTACTATTATTATTTACAAAACTTCAAATACAGGCACTGAAAGGAACAGAATAACCTAATAATCAATGATGGAAGTCCACATCCAAGGCCATTTCTGTATCACTGCCCATGTCAAATGCATCTTTATAGATTTGGGGAAGAATTGAGGTAATTGTTTAACAACTCATTTTTTAGTTTTAATATCTCACATAAAATATATAACAGATTCTAAAAAATCATTTCTAAAATTGGCTGTTATAAAGGATTTTTATGTTCTAATTTAAAAGAAAGTAACTTTATTGGTTATTTGAATGCAAGTTTCTTGAAAGCAGGGACAGTTTTTCAATTTTTAAAATATCTAGTTGATTTGATATCTACACCAGATACACATAGACATACATACATACAGACATACATACTTTATAAATACATATATACCTATTGTATAAATTAGCATGTGCAACATGATGAAACCAGTTTAGGTGATAGACTCCTAGGTAAAAATTTAGGATGCAATTGCATCTACTTTATTCTATATATCTTTAAGCCAATAGAATGTTTTTGCCCCTAGTAGGCATTTCACTGGAAATTATCTAACTGTGATTTGGTAGTTACATATTCAATAATTCCATATATTTTCTGCCCTAAACCATTCATTGAAAGTTAAATTGTAAAGGTTGTTATTTCTTATTTTTCTTCTCATCAGTTTCTTTCTAAATAAGACTATTTTTAGTTACAGAACACAATAAATACTATTCCCCCTTTCCACTCTGACCAGCTTTCTCTCCTACATTCTAAAAGTTGTCTCTTCAAAGTATAAAACAGTGATTAAAAGACTGGTTTTATTTAAAAAAAAAAGTAATATGAAAGTCTAAGGTGGAAATCAAGATAGACAATGCTTTATTCCTAATCTTAAATAATTTGAAAAGAAAAAGAGATGGGTAGAGGAAATGGAAAAAAAAAACCCTGCATTTATAAAGCACTTACCATGTGTCAGACATTGAGCTAAGCACTTTACAAATATTTCATTTGATCCTCATAGCAACCTATAAGATATCTGCTTTTAACATCTTCATTTGATAGTTGAGGAAACTGAGACAGAGATTAACGGAATTACTCAGTCACACAATAATTAAATGCCTGCAGCTGAATTCAGGTCTTCCTGACCCCAGAGACATCTAGGAGCCTCAGATGGAATGCTCTCCATTTTTAGCTCTGCTTCTTAAAATTCCTAGCTCCATCAAGATTTGCCTCTTGGGGCTAAATATATATATGTATATATATATATATATACATATATATATATATGTATATATATATACATATATATTTTTTCTGATATCATCAATTATTAATTCTAATAGGACATATTTTTCCATCTTTTTTAGAAGGCAGCTAGTTAGTGCAATAGATAGAGCACTGAGCTGAAAGTCATGAATTCCTAAATTCAGATTTGATCTCATTCACAAGCAGTATGATTCTGCCTAAGTCACTTAACCTCTTCTTGCCTCAGGTTCTTCATCTGTAAAATGAGTTACTGTGATATCAAATAATAATTAGAAAGTACTTAGCATAACTCCTGGCATCTAAGAATCAGTATGTTTGAGAAAAGTCTATATAAACATTATTCAATAACTGATAAAAGTTTCAATTAGAAGAAATTTGTGAGCAGTAGCTTTCTATTAACTCTAGTTCTGAATATGAACTGAGAATAACGCATCACAGAAGCTACACAGCAAACTCTTTCTCTATTAAAAATACATATATATATTTATTATTCATTATTATTAAATTTCCTATTTGTAGAGTATTAGAGGGAGGCAAACAGAAATTTTGTTGACTCATTAGAAGCCTCTAATGTGATATTGTGCAAAACTTAACATTGTATTAAAAGGCTGTATTTATAGCATTAATTTTAAGACCACATTTGAGGTGTTATATTAGACTATTAGTATATTAAAAAAGAAAAATCCATGAAAAAGGGTAAATCTAACTATTTAAAGTGAGAACTTTGAATATTCAGGCTTCCCACCCAGTGAGCTCACACATATCTGGCTAATTTCACTCTTTCCTTTTTTCCTCTTTTTCATCCCTCCTTTCTTTTTGTCCTTTCTCCTTTTACTGACTTCTGTATTTTTATCACTTTTATTATCTACCTCTTTCTACTTCACCTCTTCTTTTGTTGTCTTCCCCTCATTCTCCTTATTCTTTCCTCACTCCCTTTTTTCCTTTTACATAGGTTGACATTTATAGGATAAGCCCTTCTTTCTCACTGGGCCTTTTACAATCTCTACTTGCCTTCAAAGCTCAGGACAAGTGCCAACTGTAACTTAAAAATGAAACATTTGCTGATGCCCCCAATGTCTCCCCTAAAAATCACCTTGTACTAATTTTGTACCCACATATTTGTGCATGTTGTCTTTCCTAATAGACCATAATAATATTCTTGAAGGCAAGAGCAATTGTATTTTACTTTTGTATGCCCAAACCCTACCAAGACTATGTCTGATTGGAAAAAAAATGTTGTCTGATCATTTAGCAATTATCTTGCAGAGCATAGTGGTAATTATTTTTGTAGTTTGATGGTAATATTTTAACTTGTCTGTATCAATTTTTTGTATTTTTATCTATATCTAGAGAGTTAAATTGAATTTCCTTTAACACATGCCATTTTAAAATATTTTGGCTTTCAGTATTTTATTTAAGATGATTATGTACAAAAGAAACAGAAATAAAGTAAATGTACATGACTGGAAATTAGCTAAATCAATTGCAGTACATTGATAAAATTTAATATCATTTTGAGAAATAATTACTATGGAGAATTCAGAGAAGCATAAGAAGAGAACTGATAGAGAATTAAGTAAACATATGAAATCGGGGAAATCTTTGGATTTGGAGTCAGAAGACCGCAGATTCAAAACTTGGTTCGACCATTGAGTATCTATGTGATCCCAATTCAATGGCCCTTAGTTACCTGAATAAGAAATTGAACAAATTAAAAAAGATGACATCAATAGTTTCTTTTCAAAATCAGGAAAAAATATACAATGACTAAAATGATATGAATGGAATCATCAAATCAAAGAAACTAAATGCTATGGAATTATATTGCCCAAGAAGGCTAGTTCTAGAAAAGAGTTGATCAAATCCATCACTCTTCTTTCTTTGAAGTGATGAAAAACTTTGGATATAAAATATTTCATATAATGTTATGTGTGTTTCATCTTTTGATGAGCTTTGCTAAATTATTTTTCTTTCTTTTTTATTCTTTATTTGTTTAATTTGGAATAGTTTACTGAGTAGAAGAGTATCTCTCCTTACTAGAGGGATATATTTGGAAAAGAATATACTGTTTAAAAAAAGTGTGTCAGTACAAACTTAAGGAAAAAGGTCCCACAAGTCATGATTGAAATTGGATAATGGGAAACTCTCTATATGGAATTTTAGACTATTGGTATTAATAACTAACTATAAACACAGTGGCTTGCCAATAAATATATAAAAAGGCTTATGAGAAAAGTTAAATCAAAGTTATAGACATTATCTCATATAAAATACGTTATTTTGACCCCAAAGAGATAGAACTATTTTATAATGTCTGTGTAGTGTACATGAATTCAAAGTTGTTGAGAAAAGGCATAGTGATTTACTTTGATTAGTCAATAATATAAATATTTACTATTTATAGCAATTATAAAATTATTATTTTCCTAGAAATTAATAACTCAAAATGTCCCCATTTTCAGGAAATAGTAAGATAGATTTTGGTAAAATATGGCATTTTATATCTAACTTTTGTTGTTTCATTCTCCACAATGAGAAGAGAGAATATTTTAGAGCTTATATTTGTCATGATATATATTTTTAAAAAATTAATAAGCATCTGAGATGGGGACAGTGAACATGTAGAAAGTATCTTTGCAATGTTCTATGCTTTTGTTTTCCACCAATAAGCCTAAATTTATGGGCAGGACTTGAGTACCCCATTCCAATTATCTTGGTTTCAAATGTTCAAAAGTCATAAGGAGAGGATGCTCTAAGTTGAGAACTAGTTTTATTTTCTCAGATATTTTCTAAGTAAAATAATTGGATATTTGATGAAGAACTGTTCTGTCATATTTTGCTATTAAAATAATATATTTTTATATTTAACTTGATCTGTCCTGGTGAGTTACTGCAGCCTATGGTCATTCAGTGAAGATTTCCAGTGGGATTTTAATAATACTCTTATGTTTGCCATCTTGAACAGTATAGGCTGTTGCACTCAATTTGTAAGAAAAATATTCAGGTATAAAATCAGATAATCTGTATCCCTTTGGAATCAAAAGTCACTTTGCCAAAATATTTTAACACATGAAATTGCTTCTTGAGAGATGTTTGCCATGATAAAATGACAGAAAACTACATTTCCATTATAATTATAACTGACTAGTGGTGCTAAGTTTTTATAATTTAAAGGTATTCTCAAATCTGACAGCCCTTCCATGTTGAATTATGCATCTCTAGCTCTTAAATAGTTCTGCTGGCACGAGACAGCTGAGATGAAGTTGTCTTTCTAAAATAATTGCTCCATGGAGCATCCATTATACCTTCAGAAAAAATGTATTACTTGACTTCTACAAATTATAGACTAGCCTATAATGGGTATTTTTGACAGCTATTAGCTTAAAAAAATCTGAACAGTAAAATGAGTATTGATATCACTATGGCGTGTCATGCATGTTAATACCAACCTTTTCTGTACTTTCCTTCTAAAGCATGATGTAATCATTAATTACAATAATATTGATGTAATTGCACTCATCTTTTAAAAATATAGTATTGGCAAAGTATATAATTTCTCTCACCTAGAAGATAAAAATGCATTTTCAGGATATTTACAGAGCATTTTGAGGACACTCTCCAGAATGAAAACAACAAAATAAAGGTATCATTTCACTTTGGGGTGACATTTTGTTATTGTTAACTATAAAATTAATAACAATAGTCTTTGTTAGAAAAATAAGATGAGAGAGAAAGAAAAAAAGAGATATTACTTATTTCTAGCTCTCTGTGCCTAATAACGCAATGCTACAAAATGGGTCTCATCTAAAATTACCTAGAAGGACAGCTGTGCAGCTGTGACTCTCACTAATGTCCATTATCATGTTTTGATTTTATTGGCAGCACTTGTTCACTCCCTAAAGTTAAGTGTTTAAAGACAAAGAAGGGCTTTTCCCAAAGTCCCTGTGAGAACATACTTTCTATCACATTAGACCCACTGAAATACCCACAACTAACCCCGGACCCCTAAAATATCCATAGGTCTCTATCAGAAACTACTTTGTTTTATTTGCCTCTCCCTCTAACTAAGAAAATATCCCAGGAAAGTAAATGTTATACTTTTCATTTTAAAAAGTAGAAAGAGTACTATTTCTATTTTTTTTCTCTCACCAATATTTTATAATGACTGAAGTACATACGTCATAATATACACCTAGTTGGTGCAGTGGATGGTGCTCTTGTCCTGGAGTCAGAAAATCTGAATTTAAATAGGGAAGTCACTTCACTTTTGTTTGCCTCTGTTTCCTCATCTGTAAAATGAGAGGAATAATAGCATCTACTTTCCAGGGATGTTGTGAGGATCAAATAGTACTTATAAAATTCTTAGCATAATGCCTGGTACATACAGAACACCATATAAATAATAGCCACTATTATTATTTTAGGGACAACTGGGTGGCCCAGGGGATAAAACTGGACTTGGAATGAGGAAGACTCATCTCTCTGAATTTAAATCTATACTCAGAAACTTATTAACTGTATGAACCTAAGCAAGTCACTTAATCCTGTTAGCCTTAGTTACTTGTGTCCATAAAATGAGATGGAAAGGGAAATGGCAAATCACTCTAGTATCTTTGCCAAGAAATCTCCTCTCTCCACAAAGAGCTGAGCCATAACTGAAATGACTGAAAAACAACAAAATTATTCTTTATATTATCATTATTATTATTCTCTCGGGTTTGAAAAGAATTTCAGTGGCCATGATTAATCCATATAAAATAATGGAAATAATACTGCATTAGGAATCTGGAGATCTGTCTTCAATTCCTAATTCTGTCATTGATTGTAGGTGGTTTTTCATAACTTTTCTAACTTTCCTAGGCCTCAGTTTCTGCTTCTGTAAAATTAGAGAAGTGCTCTACAACAGAGGGTCAAATTCAAATAGAAATGAGGTCACTAAATTATATACACAAGAATCCCTGCAGCTGCATATATTAACTTTTAAAACCCCATATTAATATATTATATTGGATATTTATTTTATTAAATAGTTCCTAATTATATTATAATCTGGTTTAGGTGGGCTGCATGCAGTCCCATTTTGAACTGTACTTAAAAGCAGTAATAAAACTAAAGAAGAAGTCCAAGACAGTTGTCCTTCAGGCTCTAGTTTAGTGACCCATGATTGAGAACATGCACTTTGTTTTTTTTTTTAGGTTGAATCAGCGTGAAGCAGACATCCTTTTCTCTTGCAAACTCCTCTATGATTGTCCAGTGCACCATCATCCTTCCAATTACCCCTCCTAGATTCATAACCCTACTGTCATTTCCAACTCCTCACTACTCCTCACCCCTCATATATATCATTTCTACCTCCGCAATATTTTTCTAATGTGTCCTTTTCCAGTCAAACAACTTCCATTGCAGGGTACCCACTCATCATCTGTTCTGTTTGTTATTGATGAACTGCCCTAAATGAACTCCCTGCCTCAGGTCTTCCTCCATTCTGATGCATTTGTGACACAACTGCCCAATTTATTTTCCTAAAGTGCAGGTGTGACCACATAACTTCTCTTAGAATAAGGAAGACTCATTCTTTGTCATCTTTGTCAGATCATATTTAAATTGTATTATTCTACAAATCTAATATGCATAAGTATTAGCAAACTAATCTATGAATATAATGTGTAAATATAAGGTAAGTATAAGGCAGTAAACCTTTAAATATATACATATAGTATATAAATGTGTACATATACACATGTGTATTTATATGTATGCAGGCCTAGATCTAAATACATATGTGTACACACAGACATATATATATATATATATATATATATATATATATATATATACATTACTGTTGGGGTATGAAATAAAAAATATGGAAACCATTAATCTATAAATAAAATACTAAGTTCTTAAGACTGTTATTTAAGACCCACCACAATCTGGCTTCAGCCTGCATTTTTAGCCTTTAAAATTTTTATTTCCCTTTTAAATGTTCTATGTTCTAAACTAGAATTCTAGTTCTTCCGTCATTTCAGTATGTCACCTACCATTTTTGCACATTCCCTCATGTCTAAAATGCACTCGCTCTTAATCTCTACCTTTCAGAATAAGTTTCTGCCTTCAAGTCTCAGATCTAGTGCCAATTCCTTTGTGATCGCGTTCTTTGAAGTTTTTGTCAACTGATAGTACTCTCCACCTCCTGACAGATTGCTAGAGTCTGGATCTCTCCTTTTCCTGCATCACACTTTCCTTTACAAGGTATATATCCATGAATGAGTCCCCAGCTATCTGCCCTTTGCTGTCCCAGTAGAATGAAACCTCCTTGAGGGCAAGGACTGTTTGATCACTATCTTTATAACTATTATGTCTAGTATGATACCTTGCAGAAAGCAGATTTCTTAAACAATTCCTGTTCTTTTATTTAACAGTTTCCAGACCTGTCACAATCCTGTGTATTTGTTTCTGGATCAAATTGGGACTTTTTTGCTCTAATTATAACTGATTTTATATACTACTTTAGACTTTATAAAGTCCTTAATCTTATTTCATTTTAGTACCCATGAGATAAACACTATGAATGCTACTAGATTAACTAAACAGGTGAAGAAACTGAGATTATAGAATGTAAAAGATGTCTCTATAGTAACAGAGGTTGTCACTGTCAGGGACAAGAATTGAATATGAGAGTTTCTGACAGCACTCAATCTATTTGAAAATGAAAAAAGCCTCATAGAGAAATGGACTTCAGTCTGTCTATTTCAAAGCTAAAATGAGAAAAAAATTTACTTGTGAAATTTATTTTGCTCATGTAAATTTGAGAGAATCTGTTTGAGAAATTATTAAGATGATTGTTCCCATAGAAGCACACAGGTAAATCGGTACCATGCGTTTATCATTTTTACTTGGCAATACCTGTCACTATTTCTGTTCAGCCACAGATTTGCCTGTAGTGAACTATGAATTTGTGGATGACTGGAATCTGGCAGCAGAATGGAGATATCCTAAAACTGCCACTGGAGTTGTCTCCTTGCATTTTTACAAGGTTTTTTAATGTGGTTGTAAAAATTAATTGAAAGCAGAACCTAGCCATAACATTCCTAACCCCAGAGTAAAATAATGTTTAAATGAATGATTAGAAAATGTTACCTTGCCCTGCTTTGAAGCGCTTTCATTATGAGTCTGTCTATACATGCAATTGGCCTGATCTTTTTGATTCATGTCTCAGCAACTGGTTCATAAAAACTCAAAGGTTCAATCAAATGGATTGTGTGAGGGGGGCATAGAAACAGTGCTTGCATCTCCATGAACCTTACTGGCTGTGATCATTGGGGTTCACTCAGGTACTGCTCCACATGACCTTTTAAATAGCCAGCTAATTAATTCTCAAGATCTAAGAGTTGCAAGGGAAATTGGTTATTCTTCTAGTCAAGATATAGGAGACAGCACTGGTATAATGGTAAGAGTGCTGGGACTGGAATCAAGGATCTTGTGCTCTAGTTTCAAATCTACTATTCAATAGCTTGGGTAAGTTATTTTAAACTTCAAGTTCCTTATCTGCCAAAGAAAGAGCTGAACTAAATCATGTCCAGTCTGTTCAATTTCTAATAGTCTGTGACATGTAGTCCCTTTTCTACCTTCTTTTTTAGCTTCAAACAACATCTATGTTTTTAGAAATAGCTGAATGGCACAATGGACATCTGAAGTCAGGAAGATGAGTTCAAATCCACTCTTCTATACTTACTAGCTATGTAACCTTGGGCTAATAGCTGAATCTCCATTTGCTTCAGGATGCTCAACTGTAAAATAGGGATAATAAAAGCATCTTCCTCACAGAGTTGTTGTGAGGATTAAATGAGATACTATATATAAAATATTTAACACAATAGGCACTATAAGAATGCTTATTGCCTTCCATTCTTCTAGAAACATTTTGGTGTATTTATTCCAAGTGGTGAGAATCAATATGCCATGAATTGAAAGCTGACCTAAAAGTCAGCAGTATCTAAATTCATATTTGCAACTTC
Source organism: Myrmecobius fasciatus (assembly GCA_023553655.1). Classification (NCBI taxonomy): domain Eukaryota; kingdom Metazoa; phylum Chordata; class Mammalia; order Dasyuromorphia; family Myrmecobiidae; genus Myrmecobius; species Myrmecobius fasciatus. Next base: position 90,874 of record JAJPUD010004163.1, read on the forward strand.
ACAAAGACTACTTGTGTGACTCTGACTCAGTCATTCAATCTCCCAGATCACAAAGGAAACTCTCTAAGACTTAACATAGCAGAATAATTATCAACCTGCCTTAGTACCAAGGCTTTATTCATTGAAACATCCCTACCCTAGTGAAATCACAGGTCTAGGTAAGAAAAAACACACAAAATTTCAATAAGTACAATTAAATGTATATTTGTAATGATTAAGTAATTATTGAAATAATAATTGACCAACTTTGAATGTTGAACTCAACATGCAGATACATACATGGTATATGAATATATGTGCATGTGTGTGTGGGTAAATTTTATTTAAGTGAACGTACTAATGTTTTTAAATAGGCCATTTGTGGAGAATAATGGAGAATTAGCTCATGACTTGCTCACTAAGTAGTGTATTTCTCCTGGTAAGAGCCAGAAGAATTGTGAAAGCTAAGAAAAATGGTAGATAAGGAAGAATGAGAATCAAGAGTAATGAGACAAGTTTTTAAAATAGAATATTCTGTTAACCAATTGTGCTATCAGATTTTATGTCAATTTTAAGTATATTTTATAAGATTACAGAGATGATTGAAATTTACTTTTTTGTTGCCTTTCACCATCAAAATGTGAACTAAGAATTAAACAAGTGAATTAAGGACACTGTGTTCACAATAAAAAATAGTAAAACGCTATTTTACTCTTCTCTTACTCTTATTAACTCTTCTCTTAAAGGTCATTCATGAGTTTTTTATCATCAAATACACTGATCTTTTTTTCACTCTTCATCTCCCTTGAGTTCTGTAATATTTTTCACTATTGGTAATTGCTACATTTTGTTTATACCACTATTTCTATACTATTGTGACAATTGGATGAATCTCTTTTTACTTCATAAACTCATAGACTCAAATAAAAATAATAACCTATTTATATAGCAATTTCAGTTCTGAAAAGCATGTAGAAATATCTATTCATCTGCATAAAAACTGTGAAGTTGTTGTTCAGTTATGTCCAATTCTAAGTGATTCCATTTGAGGTTTTCTTGGCAAAAATAGGGCAGTAGTTTGTCATTTCCTTCTCCAGCTCATTTTACAAATGAATAAATTGAAGCAAATTGAGGTAAGTGACTTGCCTATGATCACAGAGCTTGTAAGTGTTTGAGGCCAGATTTAAATTCATGAAGATGAGTTTTCCCGATGGCAAGTCTGTCCCTTCCTGCCCAAAAGAGGGTCAAGTTTGGAGTCTTCAAAGCATTGTTACCATTCAGTTGTATCTGATTTTTCCTGACACCATTTGGAGTTACTCGGCAAGGATACTGGAATGTTTTGTCATTTCCTTCTTCAGCTCAATTCACAGGTGAGGAATTCAGGGAAACAGGGATAAGTGACTGGAACAGTTCAAACATTTTATAAGTGCCTGAGGCCAGATTTCAACTCACAAAGATGAGTCTTCCAAATGCTCTATCTATGCTGCCTCCTCTCTGTGAAAAAAAATGTTATCATTATACCCATTTTATAGATCAAGAAACAGAGACACTGAGAAGACAGTAAATGATCTCTTCACGATTATTATTAAAGATCCGAGGCTAATTTTCAATTCAAGTCTTCTGAACAAATCCAGTAATCTATCTGTTGTGCCAAGTTTTTTGTAATCTAATGCCCTCATTTTATAATTGACTTAATTGAAGCAAGTAGAGCTGAGTCGACATTGCTTTATTGTTACCTTTACTCCTTCTATAACATTTAAGGTGTGTTTTAATAGGGAACAATACTGATTATACAGCCTTCTCTAGGGATTCTGCTGTAGTTTAGTGGAGTGAGCATTAGAGATATCAAGAAAGCTGAAATGAAGCCATTGTGCTGTGACATAGTAATGCTGTGATGAAAGTCATCAAGCTTATCAAAGAAGAATTGTTGTTATTAAAAAATAATATTATTATCATCACTAATTAGTGATATATACTATGTAAACCTAAGGGAAACAAAAATATGCTGTGCTAAAAAACAAACTGTATGTAAGATCAAATTAAACATGGAATCTGTCTGAGTTGGAATGGGGAAGCTAAAGAGATAGGGGTGGTCATTGCAATTTTGAATATCTTTCCAAAGTGAATTTACATAGAGTCATCTCAGGTAATAATAGTTCATATTCATTTAACACTTCAAGAATTACAAACCATGTTCATATACTCATATAGGCAATACACTTATTATTATCCCCATTTTATAGGCAAGGTCATTAATGCTTAGAAAGCTTATCAGCTGAGCAAGAGTCATACATTCAGAAAGTATTATAAAAAGTGAACATGAACTTTTCCTGGCCAGGAGACCACAAGTTCTGAAATCTCGTTTTAATCACAACCAAAAATGAACTACACGAATATATGCATTATACATGTTACTTATCCATGGTTACACATAGGAAATTCAACTTTAGTCAGTGATAACTCAGTTTTAAAGTTAAATTAGGCATAAAATAATTTGGGTAAAAACTGAGGTATCTCAAAAGCACACTCTTTTACCTCAACTTCTTTAATAAAATCAAAAGAAAAAATTAAACTGTTCACCAGATTCTTCATTTGGAAAATGAACGGATTGGAGCAGATGATTTCTAATGAACTCTAAATTATATCACCTATGACCTATTAACTTTATGACTCCAAGTCACATAACCTCTCAAAAGCTAAGTCATTTTATTAATAAAATGAAGACAAGAGGCTGAACCAGATGTTTTCTTTAGTTCCTTTCTAGCTTTAAGACCTATGAATATAGGTAAATCAGTAGTGACCTTTTATATCTCAAGGGTACTTAAAAGGTGAAAAGTGGAATTCAGTGGGCCTTTAACTGGCTTTTAGTGGGTACCTGTCAGTTGATGCGTAAAGCTCGTTGTCCTGGTATATTAAAGTTCTTTCTTGGGATCCAGCCATCATCAAAGTCCCTTCCTTTTGACTCTTTGACCCTGGACACTGAACAAAATGAGGGATGAAGAAAAGTGTGACTCTGCATATTAAAGTCATTGCTTCTTTTATATTTCAAAATATTATTTTGTCAGATGTAGATGCCACATGGGGCTCATTTTCCAGTGATCAGCATCACTGAACATAACTGAGAAAGTTTGGAGATGACAGTTGCCTGTCACTGGGCCCATAATTGAATATTTAAAACAAATGCATGAGAGACCCTATACTTTACTTGCATAAACTTGGAGAAACCAGAGTCACCATCATACCAGGAGGAGAAATCTTATTAGAGGGAAAGTTGTATCTGCCTGTACACATTCAAACATTGATTCAAATCTCTGTATGAGGTGAAAGAACCAAGCTTTGTTCCTTTCCATTTGAATATGAGGAAGGAAAAGACACTTTTAGAATTAGGAAGCCACATAAAAATTCAATATGAACATCTTATACCAACAAAATAAATATCCTGTATTTCTGAATAATGCACACATGTTAACATGTTAATCTTTTTATAATGGGCACTTATCAACAAACAAATCTTATTGAGTCAAGAAAAGTTATTGCATTTATTAAAATTGGTGACTCAATTTAGCCTTTCTTATGGTTTGTCAAATTTGTAAAATATTATATTTCTCTTCAGATAGAGTTACATACTGTGTAGCTCAAAGATAATCCCTATGGTCTTGGCATATGTTACTTAATTGTCTCAGAAGGAAATACCATAAATACCATGCTGTCATCTCCCATAGGCATTTGCTCATCTGTCACAGTGGGAGCTCCAGACTGGGTGAGGTGCTCTAAGACATTTCTTAAACTATGTAAATCACAACCATTACTTCTTACTATTTCCCAATTGGTCAATTATGTATAAACATGTGTTAATAAAAATTTGCTTCTTTGCCTCTAAGGTACACACCCATAAAGCTATGTGAGTATGATAAAGTATAAATGGCATACATTATTATCATAGCCAACCTATGACATAAATTACTATCTTAAAGTGCTTTCATAGATACAAAACTCCAGAAAAGCCTCTGAAATCCCAAATGACTGACAAAGAGCAGACTACAATGAAAAAAAAAGATGGACTTTCATTTCAGGCAGCATCCCTAAGAAGCAAAGAAAAAAAAGATGGGGGGGGAGATATAATTGTCTGAAAGCTATTTATGCATTTTTGACTACTATAAGCACTAGGAACATAAAAAGGAATAATAAGAGAGTGAAAATATATAGAAATTAAAAGTGGCAGTAATGTTTTGGGATCACTAGACAGATTTTTAGGAAACCATGAGAAAGATTTCTTTAAGAAAGAAATGTATATAGTGCCATACATTATTACAGGTAAATATATTTGCATATATTTTAAAAGAGTAATTTTCTCTGTATGTGTGCATCTTTTCTGTGCATATGCACACATATATACACATAAATATACACATTTAATATCAGATACCTACCAGTCCTATACTTGTGCAATTATAAATTATGGAAACTTAAAACTATACTATGACTCTTGGGACATAGATAGATAGATAGGTAGATATTAGTCCAGTTTCCCAGTTTTAAGCAGAAGGAAACTGATAGAAAAAAAAAGCCTAGAGAAGAAGCAAAGAAATATGTTGAAGATTATTCAGAAGACTTGGTGGCAGAGTTGAACATAGAATAAAGGATTCCTGAATTATGATGGAGGGCCCTTCCCACTGAACAATGCTCATCCTTAACAAATTCAAGTGAAATGAACATTCATTTAAAAATCTTTCATTTAGCAGTGGATAAATACAATTCACTCTTTTAGGTCTTTGGAAAGATAACAGAGATAAATGTGATGATAGCTTTCTTGCCCTCCATAACCCTAATAGTTGGTACAAAAGTTCTTGATCTGGAAATTCTGAAATTGTTAGAAAATTTGATAAATGAATCTCAAAATAATTTGTTTCTTTGGTAATCCTATGTGTATTATTTTATGCATTAAAAACCATATCTTGAGAAATCCATGGACCTCACCATACTGACAAAGGAATCCATAACAAAAAAGCTTAAGAATCCATAATAAAATAGTACATAATTCAAATACAAGAAACAAAAGATCTTGTGCATTGTTTTATTTTGACAGAGGTTCTTAATATAAATGATAATCGGTTTTATTATAGTTTTTGAGGGAACAACAAACATTTAATATCTTTTTAGAAATAAAAATAGTGTATTGTAAAGTCTGTTCAGATACAAAGCAAATGGCAAAATTTCTAGGATGTTTGGACATTTTTTCATTCATTCAACAGAACATTTATTATGTGTAAAGCATGATGTAAAGTACTAGAAAAAAATACAAGTTGTACAAGACACAATGCCTACTTTCAAGGGACTTAAAATCTAGAGAATAAGTTACTTTATGACTTTAAAAAACCCAAACACCTATAGCTAGCATGTTCCAAAAGGAAAGACAGCAATTATTCTAACCTAAATCAATGATTCTCTAATTTAGCTTTCATAGACTTCCCTAAAATTTTCAAATTAAAAGACCAGAAGAAATAAACATTATAACTTGAACTAACCGCAAATATTTATGAGCACACCACATCCAAACTCCCTCAATTTTTGAATAAGTATGTGCTATTAACCACATATTGCTGGGATCTGAGATACACAGATACAAAAAAAATAGTCAAAAATGAAAATAGCCCTTACTTTCTAGGATCTTAAAAGCAGGAGATACAATATTTTTCCTATGTTATATGTGTGTGTGTCTATAAAACAAATTCATTTTGGATACACATACATACACACATACACATAGACAAAATAATGTACAAAATAAATTTTTAGTAATGGAGGTGCTCTAGCAGCTGTGAGCATCAGAAAAGTTCTCGGGTAGGAAGTTGAACTTTGAAGAGACTCTGAAGACATTTACTCTATGGAATAAACCCAAGTGTTTACCTTTCATAGAGCTATTATCAACTATTGTTTATGAACTCTGGGAATCATAAACAATTAAGTAGACCATAGAGATCATACTGATGGATTTGGAATGCAGAGGCAAAAAGAAACATGTAATTTTACTATACTTCCTGCTTCCAGAACACTACTCCAGATGGCCTTAAAGATATGATAACTTAAGGAGATGGGCAATTTTGAACAAAAGATTTTCTTGGGTTCTTATTCAACTTTCATGGCTTACAAATTCTGGCCTACTTAGAAAACAATATAACTCACTTATTGGTTGAAAGCGAAGTAGTGAAAATTTGTTCTGGGTAAATTAAAGTTGAGTTATGGAAGGAAAAGTCAGACAGGTCATTGTGAAGATTCTAATTATTTGAACACTTAATCATGAATGTGTTTAGTATTTAGAAATATAAGTCATATAACTGGAATAAAATAAGGCTGAAGATAGGGAATTATTACTACTGGTCCAGATCACTTTTGAATTATTCACCACAACAACTTAGGAATAAAAGGACATGACAGTGTATGATTCCTCATCAGAAATTTAGGGTATATTTAAATAAGAACTGAAAAAATTGGCATGACTAGCTGAGAAAATTTGTTGCATTCTCTTCTCTGCTTTATAACAGTACAAGGATTAAAAAATTAAGAAATATGCATTGCCAAGTACTTTCCCTTGTTTTGAGATGACCAGAGACTAGTCCACATATTTGGATCATGCATCAGAAACTTTCAAAAGTCCTGCTCTATTAAAAGTGTTAGAAAAAGAATTCCTCTCCTACTGAAGAAATATACACTGAAGGGAGATATATTTCCCATAATATGGAAATAACAGCAATGGCATTCTTAGGTGTTTATTGGTTTTATTTTTATCCAGAAAGAACATACAGTCTCCTGCTAATCTACTACATGGATCATTCCCAACAAGAAGAAAATGCAGTTTTATATATGTTCTCATGATGGGTGCAAGATCTGGTTCTCATGGGACTGTATAATCCATCAGTATGAAACATCCACAGTGACACCATCCTATTTCTATTTGGTATACCTCATTCTGGGCAACTAAACCCTATTACCCACTATTTGAACTCTGCTTCCTACTCTTCAGAATTCTTATGTTTGGAGAGATGAGGCAGCATCAGTTCCTTCCTGTTCCACTGATCTTTACTTTAAGGTGTTTCATCCATTTTACTGGTCATAAATCTCTACTCAACAGATTATGCTTCAGCACATAGCCTAGTCCCATGGAGCCTTAGGAAAACTTCTTATCTTATAAAAGATGGGTCTCTTTCAAGGCTATTACTAAGCAAAAAAACAAACACAAAACAAAGCAAACAACAAAAGCTGCCTATGCATTTATCTAATAATGTATATAAACATCCACATATTTTCCTGCATATTTCTATATATAGATATACATATATGTATGTATAATCAAACACAGAGCTCTATACAAATACCAGATATGTTGGTGAATAAATATACATACGTATATTGATGGGCAGCTATGTGGTACAATGAATAGGATGCTGGGTCTGGAGTCAGGATGATTCTTCTCCCTGAGTTCGAATCTGGTTTTACACAGTTACTAGCTTTGTCACCTGGGCAAGTCATTTAGTCCTGTTCATTTCATTTTCCTCATCTATAAAATGAGCTGGAGAAAGAAATAGCAGACCATTCCAATATCTTTGTCAAGAAAATCCCGAAGGGAACCATGAAAACTTCACTGTACCTGAAGCAACTGAACATAAATATTGAGTATATACACAAACTGATGATATGTGTGTTTGTGTGTGTGTTTACTATTAATGTGAAAAAATCCCCAAGTCGGAATTTTGCCTTCATGATTGCCTTGAACAGAGGAAACTTTCTTAAACTGCAAGTTTGGCGGGGGTGGGGGGGAATTGCTTATATATGTGTGCTTATATATATATATATATATACATACATGTGTGTGTGTATGTGTACATACATATAAATATACATATATATGTGTGTATACATATTATATATATTATATATATAATGTGTGTGTGATTCTCTATGGGAAATCTAAAGATGTTTTATTTAAGACTGGTTCTCACTGGTACAACATATAGGCTATTCAAACATGGTATGCCTCAGGACCTAACAATTGCCTTTGGGGCCTTAATTAGTCATGCTAATACTTATCCAAGTGCAAGATACTTCTAACCAGTATGAGATATGAAAAAATATGAAACCAGGTTCTATAAAAATTCTTTTGCAAAAGAGAGATATACACAAAGCAAAATCAGCAAAATATAAATAACAAAAGAAGCTATGGTATAAGAGTCGCGCAAATGTTTCTGGACACAGTAGTTAGTGAGTGGTCGAGAAAAACAATGGAACTCAAGGAATGGTTTGTGGTTATTGTTCCATCATGTCCAACTCCTTGTGATTGAATTTGGAGTTTTTTTGGCAAGGAAACTGGAGTGGTTTGCCATTTCCTTCTCATTTTAAAAATGAAGAAAATGAGGCAGAGTTAAGTGATCTTCCCAGGATCACAAAGCTAGCAAGTATCTGTGGTTGAATATGAAATCAGGTCTTTCTAATTAGTCCAACTATTGTCCAACAAGCTGCTCATATGAACCTTGAGAAATGGTTATGACTCAAATAGATGGAAAGAAATGTAAATTTTGTGAATGAAATACTTTTAACAGATTATCCTCTGAAAGTCTCCTCCAAGCTTGTCAATTAACAAGGACAAGGATATGTAGTTCACAGAGACTGAATTAAAGATATAAAGGATATTATGAAATTGCTAAGTAGTGCTAGAAAATAGATATAAGGATGAATATTCCTAGAATTTTAAAGTGAAGGACACTAGAGATGTTTACAATTGGAGATAACCACATTTTTAGGGTATGCACAGTATAAACCTTTTACTCTTGCAAAATGTTTTCTAATTGTTAATTAGTTAATGGCAATTAGGTAGGGAATGGAGCCACCACATCAAATCCAAAGTCTTGCCAGAGATCTGCTACTGAACAGATGAATATTTCAGAATGCCAGTTTCATGTGTTGCAACGTTCATTTTCAAGAAACACAGCCATTCCAAGATGAAATGGAATTTCACTAGGCCCTCCACATCCATTCACTAAAGATCATTGTATTTTAACTTATAAGTCTACATTTGCTGGTATGCACAATAAAGGACTTTATATTAATAGTCCCACTGATTAGTAGAGGCAGCAGGAGGAGAGGGTCATCTGACTGGACAGGTTCCATCTTTCGATGCCATGAATATTTGGCCCAATCTTCAATGTCAAATTTAAGCTGTAATTTATTAAGAATTTTCTTTTGTTCTCTGCACGACCCCCTGCTGCTCCACTGCCCCCTCCTCCAAAAAACTACAGGGTAATGTAAAGCATTTGAATTTATTACCATTCATCAAAGAGTACTTTTGGCAGCATTTTATCACAAAGGCTGACACTGGAAATATAAAACAATACATGTGTGAGACTGCAAAGAAAGGAAATTTGAAGGAAAGGTCTATTCTATAGCTTGAGCTAGTTTTTTTCTGGATCAAATAAAATTACAGAGGCGCCATGCACAGTGCTGTTGCTAAGGGCCATCATAAACCCCAGTTTTCATGGGGTTATATACTCTTTCTCAGCCATGAAAAAAATCTTCTGTGTCTAAACTTGCCAAACTATGAAGACAGCCTGGGAAAAGGAGTTTTCCCCCTTAATAGTGTTTTTCCTTTTTAATTTATGGATAAAATAGATAATTTCAAGATATACAAAGTCAAAAGAGAAGCTGTATACATGTTACTAGAACATTCAGGAAAGCACTTTATATTCCATAGCAATTGTATATTTCCTGGCTATGAAACCTCTTGTTAGTGTTATTAAAAACAATATTTTACCATAGTTTATAGACATTTTTTCATTCCTTTCACATTTAATTCATTTATGTGCTGTAGGGCATTATAATAAACTGACAAAATTTCAGTCATTTTACAGTGGAGAAAGGGAGTAAGAGAGAGGTGACAAAGAGAGACAGATATAGAGAGATAAAGACAGCAAATAGACACTGAGACAGAAAAAAAAGAGATTGAGAAAGAGAGAGATACGGTCAGTGATTTTGAAGATAAGGAAGGAACGGAGGAAGATTATGAGACAGCTACTATATTGCTAGGGAAAATAGACAAAATAATGTTGGAATCTGGTATATCTAGACAGAGTGATATATAAAGATCTTATAATATGAGGATTCAGAATGACGACAGCAAAGGTTTGTTCTTAAAATATCAGTGACAACCATGTAGTAAACCTATTTCTCTTCTTAAGAATGGAAAAGAGAAGAAGCAAGACCCTCTGGAAAGATTTACTAAGGATTAAATTTCTTCTGGATAAAGCCAAGTTTGTGTAGTTATCCAAAGACACAAGGAATATAAGATAAGGCATAAAAGTTGATGAGCAAAAGAAGCCATTCCATAAAATACAACAGATCAATAACTGTGTTGTTAAAATAGATTATATTTTGGAGAATTTAGTTGTCTTCTAGACCAGGGGCTATCAAAAATATTTTCATAATTTTATTTCAATATAACTGACTTCTTTTAAAATCTTATATATTTTCTTTTCTTCATTAAAATTAGTATTCTGAAAAGAGGTTCCCCTACTGTCCAATATCAACCAATATTCTATCCTTATTAGGTCTTTTGAGGGAGTGATGGGGCATTAACTGCTTATTTATGTTTATGGTTTAATGATGTTTCTCTAATAACATGAATTACACCAGTTGTTAGCAAATACATCATATAACCTAAATGACAGTAACAACCATTTAGTAGAATTATGTAAAAAATGCAGTACATTTTCCTGCATCATGTCAGTGTCGATATTGATTCTTGTTTCTCAGAAGGACATGCCTCTGCATGATCTTATCTGTACTTGTTCTATACAAAGTAGGTTGAACTCTATTTCAAGAACATTTCATAGGTAGCAATTTGGTAGTCATGGCAGAGCATAAATAAATCTGAAATCTTTGGATCTGATTCTATTGCTTTAAATGTGTGAAAAGGAGATGTTATTTCATTGCTAAGCATCACACCATCCCTTCCATTATACCAATAGGGAAATGCTTAAAAGGCTAATTATTAATGTAATGTCCAACAAGAGTGAGATCCTGGCTCCCTAATTAAAAGAGCTAAACCATAACCTAGAATATCCTGCAAACCAGAATTGAAAACAAGTTGCTGGATCTATAAGAGGTATCCTCTCTTCTCAGTGTGTGTGTGTGTGTGTGTGTGTGTGTGTGTGTGTGTGTGTATGTGTGTGTGTGTGTGTGTGTGTGTGTGTGTTTAAAGAGCTAGGTAAAGAATCAGAAACTAAAGGAAATCTGCTTGTCTCTTTAATTTCATGAAACTGAGAGAACATTCATTGATAGTAATTCTAAACTTACATGATAGTAATTCATTGATAGTAATTCTAAACTTACATGAAATGCCATATTATTTTATATAATAAATCATCTAATGGCGAGGGATAAAGAAAATTTTTCCTTTACTGGGTTTCATGGTTGACTGAAGAATAAATCAAAATTAGATTTTAAATATGTTATAATCCAAAGTTTATAAGGGAAACGCAGAAGTATTTCTGAGTAAAAGACAGCCTTGAGATTTTAAATGAGTTGCCAAGTGCCACAGAGATGGGAAGTATCAAAAGTAGAATTTTAACTCAAATTTTCTAAGACCAGGGTCTTTAGTCTTTTTTGCTATAACATGCTATTGTTCTATTTTCAGCATCAGCAAACCACAATACTATATTAAATTTTTTATTGAGAATTTTCTTTAAAAAGTCTTTGTATTACTAGCAAATTAAGCTTATTAAATGTAAATGAATTTTAATTTGTGAATTAAGTATTGTTTAGTTATCTCTGAATCTTTCCAAACATGTATTATTATCAATGTAAAAGTTATAGATTATATTTATATTAATGCTAAAATACTCCCTGAAAGATGCTATATTATACTGTGATGATGTTATTTTAATTAATTGAGTCCTTCATATTAGTCTGTTTTTCCTCTATTATTTGCTTTTTTTCTTTTAAATCAAGCACTAAAAATCAGTCTGATTATGTTTATTTTTAATATTTAAAGTTCAGTTCTTGCTGTTCAAAGTTTTCATATACCACACAGGACAAATCATTTTATAGGCTGTCTATAATATAATATATTATATTATTATTCTCTCTCTCATATACATATGTATGTGGGTTTGTGTACAGTATATAGACATTTGTCAAATTGTAAATTTTGAAGTGAAATTTAGAGAACTTTTATTTTTGTATCCATACAAAATGTTTTCATGCAAGATTATGCCTCTTCAAGCATCATAATAATTTCTAAGTATTTTCTAACAGAGAAAAATGTAATTTTCTCATAAATTAATATAATAGCAACAAAGATTTTTGTGCTCTGTGGTGTAGCAGACCATAAGATCCTTGAGGAAACAAGCTATCTTATTTTTTTGTTTATATGAGCCATAGCACTTCATGAAATGATTGACACATAGGTAGAACTCATAAATGATTGTAGATTGATGGATGGATGTATGGATGGATGGATGGATGGATGGATGGATGGATGGATAGATGGATGGCCATCTGAGAAAATCAGTTGGATGGACAAAGAAATAAGCTTATGAGTATGACTTCCATATTAGATACCATAATTGTATCATTCTGGAAAAAGTCAAACTTTCACTATTCTTTTCATTATTAATTTTATTTGTAATTTCTAGACTATAACATCCTTTCTACTGCAAATCTACAATGCAGAACATTACATTATCATGTAAATTTTTCTTCCCCCCAGGCCTAGAGATGCCTACTTTTAGACATAAATAATTCTATACATACTTCTATTTATCATTTATTTCTCTGGATGCTAATATTGTCTTTCTTTATATATCCTTTATAGTTAATTTGAATATTTATAATAGTAAAGTTAATTATTTGTTCATAGTCATCCTCAAAATAATATTGCTATTACTATATACAATATTCCCTTAGCTCTGTGCTTTTTACTCTTCACTATTTAATGCAAGGCTTTCCATGTTATTTCTAAAATCATTGACTTCATCATTTCTTATAGCATAGTAGTATTCCATCATATTCATATTCACAATTGGTCCAACCATTCCCCAATTGATACACATTCTTACGGTTTCTAGTTCTCTGTCACCACAAATGAGTTTCTATAAACATTTTAGAACAGATAAATTCTTTTCCTTTTTTGACAAACTATCTTTAGAAACAGACCAAGTAGTAGTATTGCTGGAGTAAAGGGCACAGGTAGTTTAATAACTCTTTGGGCATAATTTCAGATTGCTTTCCAAAATGATTGTATCAGTTTGCAACTTCACAACCAATGGATTAGTGTCCTAGTTTTTCCACATGTTCTATAACATTTGTCATTTTCCTCTTCTATAGTTTCACCGAATTAACACCAGCATTTTGTTTTTGTTTGTTGTTTGGTTTGTTTGAATGTGGTCTTGAGCCCACCCTGGGCTTATCAGTATGAAGCTCTCCAAGTGTTGATGATTTTCACTGATGCAGTCAGTTAATCTACAAGCGTTTATTAACCTCTTATTCTGCACCAGGCTCTCTGCTAATCACTGGAAGATGTACCTCCCTGTAACTTGCTCTGAGGTAAATGTCCAGGATACTGACTTGTTAAGTGACATACCCATGATCATACAGCTAGCTTGTGTCAGAGATAACTGGAACCTAAGTTTTGCTAACATTGTAACTACTTATCTCTCCACTATATCTTGCATATATTTACTGTAAATTATCAACTCAGTTACCATGAAGTAAGGTGACTGTTATGTCCATAAAGCACTATAGTGACTTGTGCAGAAGCCAAATATAGTACCTTTTGAAGACAATCACATACTTTTATTCGTGTGTACTTTCACCCTCTATTAGTAGCAATGAACAAGCTGGACAAAGATATAGTAAACACAAACACACACACACACACACACACACACACACACACACACACACACACA
>JAJPUD010004163.1:104820-119488 GCA_023553655.1 Myrmecobius fasciatus
ACACACACACACACACACACACACACACACACACACACACACACACACACATTACACAAATTGAGTTCTGCCATAGAATGGAAACTCCTTGAAGACAGCCTCATCTTTGGTCTTTCTATCCCTAGTATTGCCTGGCACACAGCAAGCAACCAATAAATGCTGTTGCTGATTGATTTATTGATTGCAATTACCACATTAACCATCTGAGGGCATAGAAGTACTGATCTCTTGAGCAAGCAGGGAAAATTCCTCATCCAAGTGGTTGAGATAATACCACCTAATCAAAAGAGATTATCTTGACAGATTCACAGTGGGAAGGGCAAGTGCAAGAAGCTATAAAGCATTCCATCACTGGAGAAATTTTAAATGGAGATAATGGAATTTGTGGGTACTCATGATTACAACGACCTAACACTAAAAATCTTTCTCAAAATTGCTTCAGGAGTTTGAAACGTTGCCTGTCAGAAGCATTGCTTGCATTAAATTAATTTAAATTAATCATTGTAAAGGTTGATTATTTTTAATTACAAAGATTGATAATTAAGGAGGTAAAGACAACAGGTTAGCAGTGCATATTGGATGTGCTGGCAATCAGAATGCATATGAAAATAGAAAAATCCAACCAAACTGTGCATGCCAATAAGCGGCATAATATTAGCACTTTGTGGAACTCCTCTTTTATAAACACAAATAAACAATATTTAGTCTTCTGAACATGGAGTCTTCCTTCAGGGATCTAGAAATGGCATTTTATTTTCCTTCATACTAGATATTCTAAAAATATTTACCACTTTGGATGTTACATTTATATTTGAATTCATAAACAGTCTACATATAGTATGTAAAATTTGTAGATGACAGTGGATGAAAATGTCCATTAGAATCTCATAGAGGATGATACAAAATTATCATGATCAAACAGATTGCTTTGTTAACCTTGACATTTTAAGTTAGTTCATCAACTTCAAGTGTCCTGGTTTGCTGATAAACCTCTCTCAAAATTGAATAAAAGCAGCTTATATGCATGCATATACACATACATCTATGTGTGTAATTATAGGTATGTGTGATTACATATTCATGTATATATATATGTATATATGTACATGTATTATATATTTGGAGTTGGGAATAACTTTAGAAACCATCTATTCCTTTGATAGATGGGGAAATGGAGACTTAGGGAGGTGAAATGACTTACCCAATGTGAGATAGGATGCAAGTGTTATAAGTGGGAATTTGAACCCAATCCATCTGACTCCAAAATTTGTACACTTTCCATTAGCCTACATTGCCTCCCATATCCATGTCAATGTAAGAACTGGATCACTATAGTTCTTTCTCTACTATTGGTCAAGTAAAAGAACTTCCCATGAGAAATAAATAGAAATAATGGAAAATCATGGAAAGTTTTAAAAATAACAATAAAGAACTTTGTAATACCGAGAATAAATAGAAAATGAGTAAGGAAGAAAAAAATATGGAATACACAAAGAAGAAATGTGAAAAATAAAGAGTCAAGAAATATTTATGTAAAGCCAGGAGTTCATCAAAAATACAACAACAACAAAAATTTAAAACTAAACTCAAAGAAAGTATAAGGCACTTTAAGCTATAAAATGTCCCTTTCAATTATGTTGTTAATAATACACTTACAATTATAGAACAACTGTGTCCAAGGAATTTAATAATTCACCTTAATAATTAACATACTTTATTATTAATTGCCACCCCACAGCATGTTTCCAGAATGGTTCATAATAATTAAATAGCTAATCTGAAAAAGTACTTCTAATTGATATTACTGCTCCCAATTTTACTGACCAGAAGTCAGGTTTTGAAGGATTAAGTCACTTATTCTAGACTTCAGATTAAGGGGAAAGTCAAATTGAAGTTCAAATTTCTTCTTGTTACTTATTATACTTTGTAATAATGCCAAAATCTTTGAAGAAAAAAATAAAGCCTAGGTGAAGTAATGGATAGAGAACCAAGCCTGGAATTAGGGAGACTCATCTTTCTGAGTTTAAATCTGACCTCAGACATTTATTAGTTTTGTGACCCTGGACAAGTCACTTAACCCAGTTTGTTTTAGTTTCCTCATCTGTAAAATGATCTGGAAAAGGGAAAAAAAGCATTCCATTGCCTTTGCCAAGAAAACCTCAAAGTCAAAAAAATTGAGCAAAATTGAAATAACTGAACAACAACAAATCTTTATGAGAAGTAATATCTAGAAGAAAAAGGTCAGTGAATTTTGCCAAATTTTCATCTTGCTTTTTATCCCATGTTCCACCTCATGAATTACTAATTATCAAAGAATTAGTAGGAAATAGAAGCCTGCTTCTTTTCAATATGAAACATTCTCCTGTGATATAATCCAATGTCTGCAATATTCCGATGGCCTCTATGGCAATGAATCAGAATGCTTGGATGAATGGAGTTGTAGATGGAAAGAGAGTGGTTAAATGATAGGAAACAATGAATGATAATAAGTGTATATTCCTCAGAGCTGGGTGAAGTTGAAAAGGGGCACTCTTGGGTCTAGTATTGGGACCTCTGTTTTTCAGTGTATTTGCTAATGATCTGGAGGAGAACACAAACAGCGAGGTGGTGAAATTTTCCGACAACACAAAACTATTTTGGTTAGTTAAAAACTAATGAGGATTGGGAGAAGCTCCAGATGGCTCTAATCATACTGGAGGATTGGGCAGCACAGTGGCAGATGAAATTCAATTTGGATAAATGTACGGGAAGGAATATTGAGAAAAATAATTTAAACTTCCCATATATACCAAGAGGCTGTGAACTTGAGGATCCTCTGAGGGACACAAGGAATTCATTGCTTTCCTGACTGGCTCAATGAAGGTATCAGCTCAATGCACAGCACAGTTGCAAAAGGCAGAGTAGATGCTTGGATGCATTTAGAAAAAGATATAGAAAAACATATAATAGAGGAAACAACCCAGTGTCAGATAAAAAATTGTTTACCCATGACAGGAGAATGGGTTTTCTACTTTGGCAAAGCAGAATGGTAATAGAAATGAGAACCAAAAACTATGAGGCCTTTGAAAACAGTAGTTTACCCTTGAGATCAGGTGACAAAGGGGCATTCATTCTGTCAGAAATCAAGTGGGACTAGGAAGAATACAACTTTGTTGACCAAAAGACCAATGGGGTCTGGCCTACTAGTAATGAGTTTTGAGACTAGAGATCTAGGATAACTCTAATCTTAGTTTTATTTGCAATTGATACATACTTATAGAGAATGTCATGATAGCTGTTTGCCTGAACTTTCCTCTATTACAGAATATAAATTTAGAATCATCGGCTTACCTTTATCAATTTAGATAGTAACTAAGATAATTTATTTATTTATCTATGGAGATACAAATTCTATGGTTTTCTAACCTGGAAGAAAAAAAAGGATTCATTTGAAATATCAAATTATTATACTTTTGGTCTACTGTGATTAAACTAAATGATCCAATCATAGATTCAGAGAGCCTCAGAATCAACAGATACCTGTCCAAGTCCAAGCTTCCTATCAGTTCTCATAAGTAGTCAAGCAATGTCTGCTGTGACCTTTAATACCAAATCCTGCCCCTCTGAATAGGTCAATTTTCAGAAGACAAGGGACAAAATCTATTGTAAATGGGGAAAACGGTGTATTCTCTAAGATTTGGTAAGAAAAAAAAAAACTTAGTGTGTTGTATCAAGTCAAAAGTCACCAAAATTTAAAGGCTTAGCAAGGTGTAAAATGAGCTGGAGAAGGGAATGGCAAACTAATCAAGTATCTTCGCCAAGAAAACTCCAAATAGGGTCACAGAGAATGACACAGAGAAAAATGACTTAAGCACAAAAAGGCAAGGAATAAAAAAGTGCTCTAAAGCTGGAGAAGACAGAGAAGATACATTGGAAAGGAGATCTATTAGAACCGATATTTTGTCTCCTACAATCTGCTTAGCTCTCATATTTTGTAGTGAGTATATTGGGAACAGCCCCACATTGCTATATGAATACTGCCACTGTCTCAGACACTAGATCAGCTCTCTGAAGTTACATAAAATAAGCTTAATGCATTTTCTCTACAATGAGTATTACATTACATTATTTGTAGGCAGTAGACATCTTCCTTCCTCACCAACGCCACCCCACCCCAAGCTTTCTCTTTTCTAGATTATTTATTCTCAGTTTCCTAAACTAATTTCCATATGGCAGTTTCAAAACCCTTATCATCTTGTCTTTCTTTCCTGGATAAACCAGACTGATAGGTGTCCCCAGTCTTCTGGGGGCCACATGTATCATCTTGCAAGTACAATTTATTAAATGTTCAGTGTGAATATTTTAACCCCAGAAATCAGTAAATTCTACAAATCAGGGCTTTATTTATGGTTTTTTTCATTGTCTAGACTTTCAGAAAGTGACGAAGAAAATTTTAATAAGGTTAGACTTAAAGGTTTGTCACATGGCATCATCCTCCACTGACTCCTGGGAATCAGGTTGTTAAACTTTTCTTTGTGCATACCTGGATAACTAAAAGATCAGCAAATAGGACAAAGAAATGGTGGACTGAAAGTATTATGTTTTGATGTAACTTTGTTCCATATATATAATAATATAAACTTACCTCAAAGGGTTTAGTTTTGACCAATATCCAATGAAAATGGCTGGAAACATTGTAAAGTTAATGTTCTTTGTTAATGTTGGATAAGGATTTACGACTGGCAGAAACAACCTCTAGTATTTAGGAAGGAAAATATGAAGGTATTTACTATTTTCTGAGGGAATTGCATCCAAGTCTTTTGATGAGTTAAATGTAAATGAAAAACACCAGGGATACATTTTCTGTAAAATAAGCATGGCCTTAAGAATTAAGGAGACATATCCATATAATCTATAATTGGGGCCAAAAATGTTTTGTTTCCAGAAGGACTGGACTAGAAGACATGGAGTATGGAATAGAGCCTAAATGAGATTGGTGGTGTTATCTTGCTTATAAAATGCACTTTAGAGCTCTGCTTCATAGTGGGATCCACCACAAGTGAAGTGATGAGTTTTTCTTAGATATCCATAACCCCTCAGCCAAGCTCTTTGTTGCAAATATCATATATTCATCACTGCTTTGGGATAAGATGTAGTAGCCTAGTCAGCAGAAATTCAGAGATATAATACAGTATAGGGAACTTGGTGCTGGCCAAGTATATTAAGATTTTAATTCAAATCCTGCCTCTGATATCAATTAATTGTGTGACTATGGACAACTCACTTAAGTACTCTTAGTCTGTTTCCTCATTTGTAAAATGGATATGATGCATATTTGAATCATAACTTATGTTTGAGGCTCAAATGAGAAACTATATGTTTAAATTTAAGGAGCTATGTAAATGTCAGTTATTTTTAAGTTTTTTTTTTCACAAAAGATAATTAACCAGATAAGTTTAAATCTCAAAATCTAATCTCACATCAAATTCTAAAATATGTGAATATATATATATATATAAATTTGTAAACATGCATATATATGTATAAAGTATGTATATATGCATATATATATATGTATATATAAATTTATGTTGTTGCCTTAAAATATTATTTTATACTTTTCATTTATGCCCAGGACATAAATTGAAATGGCTATGGACTGGTTAACCCTGTAGGATTAGATATCTGATTTTGATGTCTTACAGAAATCTGCACAAAATTACCCCAAATCAGAGCCAAGCCAGCTAATTAGGAATTCAGAATACCATGGATTTTATCAACATTCAGGCAGGTGATTTACTGGAGAAAATAAGTGAAGTTACAGTCTTAGAAGCAGCAAATGTAAGGAGCAAGGGGGCCATTCAATGATATTTCATATCTGTAAGTTCGTCCCAATGAATGCCACATGTTATCCCAAGATGTTGCACAGACGGCTTTCACGGGGATGCCCTAGTCATCAACAGAATGTTGAAGGCAGGCACCTGAAAATGTGACTGAACACTTCTGCACACATCTGTATCTCCTCTGGCTCTCAGTGTTCCTAGAACCCAACTCTTCCTGGCAATAAATCTCTTCCAGTACACTGAGCTAAAGATATGCTGTTAAAGCAGCCTCTTTCTCTTCTACTGTACTGGTCTCAGAAGTGAAAATGAATATTACTGATTACAGAAATAAGAGGGCAGGGGGATGCATTTCTTTAACAATTCAAGTTTGGGAGAGGTTTATTAATAGGTTGTAGAAGAGTAGAGACCCTGTAATATATTCTAGAAGCTCTGGACTTAATCCTCATTCCCCTGGAGAAGTATCTTACTGCTGCCTGCTTTTATGGGTATTTTTATTTTATATATAATTGCTCAGAATCACAAAATCACTATGTGTCAGAGGTGGGTCTTAAAACCAAATCTTTCTGATTGATTACCCAGTTCTATTTCCAAGAAGCCACACTGCCAGAACTATGTAACCCTGATGAAGTCATGTAACTTAGCAGTTATCTAGTTAAAGACCTAATACTATATATTGATGAGAAGATGCTATTCTGCATTGGTAAAGGGGTTTTCCTTATCTGTGGGTTTGCCATACTACTTAAATCACAGATACATTCCATACCTTTGTCAATTGGATATATAAACACATACATATACATGTGTTCATGGTGACCCATGTATGTGGTTTTTCCTCCAGTAGAATATAAGTAAATTGATTAAAGACAGTTATTGTTTCTTTTTGTCTTTACATTCATGGTGCCTAGCACAGACCTTGACACAACTCTTTGTGATGGATGAAATAATTTTGTTCTGACTAGGAAAATTATTTTGTTAGTTGTATTCAGAAACTCCCAGTCTTTAGACAAGAAGGGAACCAAGGGAAGCAGAAATTGGGAAGTGTCATGGATCTTCCCTTATGACTGATAGCTACATAATGCTTTAAAGTTTGCAGTGAATTAGATGAACCTTACAACTAACCTGGGAGGTAAATTCTACAGGTATTATTCTCATTTTACAGGTGATGAAACAAGTTCAGAGAGATTAAGTGACTCTACTAATTATCAGCTCTGCAGATCATGTCCAGATATATTTTTCAGCCTCTTTCTATCTCCTAAGCTCTAACCCCTGATCATCAGTTTTCTACTGAACATTTTTATCTGGATGACTTGTGGGCATTTCAAAATGAACAGAACTCATCTTTTTTTTCACCCAAAGTTGATCTCTCTTCAGAACTTTCATATTTCTGTTGAGGAAACCACAACCTTTCATTCTTCCAGTCATCCAATTTCATAACCCCAGAATTATGCTCAATTCTTCCCTCTCATTCACCTCACATTTAAATCATTAGTCCTACATGTTGATTTTATCTGTTTGTCATCTCCTATATCTTCTCCCTTAATTTTAGTCATAGTTATCACTTATTACATTTACTATTATAATAGTTTCTAATTATGTGTGTATCAAAGTATATATATTTATATGTTGTTTTCTTTAATAAATAGGACTTGTTTAACCAACGCTTAATGACTGATCTTTCATGATCACACAACTAGCAAAGATCAGAAATGGAAATTTACACAAGAAATTTCTGACTCCAAGTAGAATGCATCCAATTCTGTAATTAAAGTAATAATGAAAGCTAGCATTTGTATAGTGTTTTAAGATTTGCTTTCATGTCTATGTATGCTAGCTTATTTGATCCTTGCAACAATCCTGTAATATAGGTATTATTATTATCTTCATTTTAAGAATAAGGAAGCAAGACTAAGCAGTTAAATTGCTTGACTAAAGTTAAACTTAATTCTTTCTAACTTCCAGTTATTTCTCAGATAAAATTTCATGGTTTCAGGTCAGAAGTCATTCCAAAGTGGCACACTGAGCATTTACTTTTTCATTCTTTCATGAGCTGAGTGGAAAATGAATGTCAATGGGGACCTTAACTCATCTAAGTAGCATCTGAACTCATTTTCATTGGATTTGTGGTTATAATTTGTTTTCTATCTAAAAAAATTCTTTCTGAAAGATAGTTTTTTTTGGTATAGAGTATCTAGAAAAATGGTTAAAGGAACATTGGACAGTAAGTAGAAGGAGGAAATATGGAGAGAGGAAAGATTAGTTGTTGAGGATGATACTGTATAAATTTATGAGGCTATATTCTCTCTTCTAGGGAAAGAATTATCTTTAAATATTTCTTATTTAATTCACTGCTCTGTGATTTCATCCTTGAATTCTCCTCCAAGAGTTTCAGAGAACAATCCTACCAGTCCTATATCAATTGTCTTCATGAATTGCTAAGGCTAATCATCACCTGGTAGCTAACCTTCTGGTGATGAGTGTGTCTGAATTTAGCCAGACTGGTCCTTGGATGACAAACACACAATTCTTTGCCAAGAGATACAAGAAATATTTCCAGCTTGGTAGGACCTGCCAAAGCTTGAATAGTAATTCACTGGCATAGCCTTAGAGACACCATGGCCATCTGCATTCTTCACTGTGACATTGGAATGGAACTTAAGAAGCAAATTGTAATTGTGTGAGACTTTTCAAAAACTCTAAGCAACCCAGAGATCTTACTTGTTGGGCATATGCTCTAAGAAGGTCAAAGATAGAAAGAAAGTTCTTATATACACCAATATAACAGCATTGAAAAAAAAACAGTAACAAGAATCTGGAAACAGAGTAAATGGGACTTCTGGCTATGTTGGCTGTCTCAATACAGACATGCAGCCCAATTCCTATACACATATTCCAGCAAAAAAAAAAAAAAAACAACCCTGAAATTCACAGTAGACCAAGTAATGATTTAGAAAATGCAATGATAGAAACTACAGTGACTTCTTCTATTCCAGAGCTACTCAAAAAACCAGCCAGAAGCCCATTGATAATTGGAAGGAGGGAGACCATCCAAAATGTCTAGAAATGGGACATATATAGTTTGAAAGTATCTATTTTGAGAGCTAAGCAGAGGGCCCCATTCTGTTCACAAAGTTCTAAGCAGGGAGGTAGCTTGGATACTTCTTGGACAAGATTACTTCTTGATCAGCACGAAGGAGGAGTAGCCACAAGTCATTAGCACTGAGACCCAACTTGATAATAACCTTTGTGGTGCTGCAATGCTCAGATCAAGGCAGTCCCACAACAATGAAATCAGCAATACTGTCTTAAGATCTTAGAGAGACATCTGAAGATCCAGCACTATAAACCTCAAAGATCTAGAATCGGAATCTAGTCTAGGTAATAAAGGTCAGAGTAGACACCAAAGGCCAGGATAAAGTGGGATTGATTATCCTAACCAAAACTGGAGCAAAGACATAGCTTATAAATAGACACAAAGTTCTGATTCAGAAACTAAAGCTGCAGAGATAAATTAATGTCAGAAGTCATTGATCAATATCTAGCATTATTAATAGTTTACCTAAAAGAAGAAATCAGTAACAATTTCAAGTAGAGACTCAAAGAAAAATAAGAAGACTTTCATGAGGAACACATAAGGATAATTGAAGAAAGCATTTTTTTAAAAATAAAATAAAATCTCCAAAGGAAAAAAATTAGAAGGAAGATAAGGGTAAAGAAGAGGAAGCAGTTATTCCAATCCAGGAAATGGACTCCCTGGAATCAGAATAGATCAAACAGAAATAAATGACTACATTAAACAGTAAGAAATATTAGAACAAAATCAAAATCAAGAAATGGAAATTATTTATCACTTATGACTAAAATACAACTGATCCACACAATAGATGAAGGAAAAATATTTTAAAATTGGACTCATTAAAAACCATGATTAAATAAATACTTAGTCACTATACATTAAGAAATCATAAATGAATTTGAACCAGTGGTCAGAAGATATATGGGAAAATCATTCACTGCTCACTTCCTGAAAGGAATCTCCAAAGTAAAAAATCCCCAAAGAGTCATAGTCAAAATTCAGAACTCCTATCTTACAGCAAAATACTTCAAATATTCAGAAAGAATAAGTTCAAGAACTAAGGAACCATAGTCAGGGTCACACAAGATCTGGAATCTAACAAAAATGAGATAATATTTTGAATTACGATATTTCAAAATGTAAAAGGCATATGCTAAGATAATTTTCAATTCAATATAATCCCATGTGGGATAAAATCATTAATAGAATATAATATTTTCAAGCATTTCTGATGAAAAGAAGAGAGATAAATAAAAACTTTGAAATGAAAGTACAAAGTCAAGAGAAACATAAAAAAGTACATGTTTCTTATCAGTTAGAAGGAGCTTCATAATGATGTAGTGCTAACATTCTAATAAGGGGAGAAGAAACAAGTGTCTCTTCAGAATCTTAATGTTCTCAAAGAATATTTACAGATTTATGTAAGAAAAATAGAGTGCCTAAAGACCATTACTTTTGTTTTGAGTATTTGAAGATTAGAATGATGGAAGGGAAATAAAGACATGTAGTAATGTAGAAGAGAGGAAGGGTGTATGAGAAGATCATACAAACATAAAAGAAGGATTAGGGGGAGCAGTCATCAGATAGACCTCATAGGCTGAACCCACATAAAGTCTTTATTTTATTTTATTTTTTTTATTTTATTTGTATAACATATGTGTGGGTAATTCCTCAACATTAACCCTTACATAGCTTTCTGTTACAAAATTTTCCCCCCAACTCCCCACCCCTCCCCTAGATGGCAGGATATCCACTACATGTTAATTATGTTAAAATATTTGACAAATCGAATATAGTATACATTTTTCCAAACTTATCATTGTTGTGCAAGAAAAATCTTATCTAAACAAAAGACATCAGATAAAGGAAACACAATGTATGCAAACATCAATCAAGAGTATGAGAATGTTGTGTTGTGGTCCACATTTCACATCCCTCTCTCTGGGGGTATACGGTTTTCTTCAGTGAACAATTGGAACTGGTTTGAGACAATTCTTTGTTGCAGAGAGCTATGTCCATCAGAATTGATCATCATATAGTATTGTTGTTGCCGTATATAATGCTCTCCTGGTTCTGTTCATTTCACTCAGCATCAGTTCATGCAAGTCTCTCCAGGCCTCTCTGAAATCGTCCTGCTGGTCATTTCTTACATAACAATAATATTCCATAGTATTCATATACCATAATTTATTCAGCCACTCTGCAATTGATGGGCATCCATTCAGTTTCCAGTTTCTAGCCACTACAAAAAGGGCTGCCACAAACATTCTTGCACATGTGGGGCCCACATAAAGTCTTTTGTAGAAATATAAGAAACTCAATTAGATAACAATTGGGGATAGGTATGGAGGAGGCTCGGGATAGATGGATAGATAGATAGATAGATAGATAGATAGATAGATAGATAGATGATAGATATTAATATATCTATATGTATATTAGAATTTAAGAACTGGCCTATAAACTGTTGTCATAACTGAAAAAGTTGTGGTAGATGTATGTAATAGGATATTACTGAAACATAATAAATATTTGAAAGAGACAATTTAGATAGTCCTGTTGTATGAATGCCTGCAGAATTAAATGAGCAGTGGAATAATTTGTACAAGAAAAACAACATTGCAGGAAAAAGAAAACAAGTTTGAATGACTAAAGAATTTTCATAAATACAATCTAGATCAACCATGTCTCTGAAAGCATATTATCTACTTCCTAAAGAGAGGTGATGGTTTCAACATTTAATAAGACATAATTTTAAACATGACCACCATGTGGATTTGTTTTGTTTGATCATGCCTATTTACCATGTGCTTTTGTTCTTAATTTTTACTTAGATAAAAGATATGTGAGTTAAGGGTAAGGGAAGCCCATTAAAACACTAAAACAACGTATGTAAGTAAGGGAACAAAAGGATGTTGAGAAATAAGCACAAGCAAGCAAGGCCGTTTTGAAACTAAGGTGTAACTTAAACTTTTTGAAAAAAGCAAGTGCTTTGAATGGATATCTGTAGTTTTTTTATACAATCTACTTTTTGTGTTCTGTTGTGTTTTGGTTCTTTGGAAAGGGCTTTGGTATTTAAGTTAAACATACAACAAAAATAAAATTCCCAAACCTCAAAGTAGATATTCATAAAAAAATATTTTTACTTCTCTCCAATTGACTCCCTTTCCCACTTCCCACAGAGACTGTTCCAAATCTTCTCTTTTTTTCTTGTGCCTCCCACACTACCCTTTTTCCTTCTCCCTCTCAACTAAGAATTTTTTGTCATATTTATCATTGAGCATAAGATCATTTGCCATAAATACCTACTTCTTTTCTTAATACATCTCAAAACCTCTTGTCGCCATCCCTCTTTCTCTCCTAATTATAGTCTCTGATGAAAAATTGGCCCTAGTTTCTACTGAAGACAAACACTATAAATGTATCCTTGATTTCATTCTCTCTCATCTTTCCACCAGATTATTCCATTCCTCTCATCTTCAGTCCAGGCCTTTCCATCCACCTCACTGTAATACCTTAGAACTTCCACTTACTATCTGCCCTGAAGATGAACTTTTTATATGTTGTCATCCAAAATGAATTGTGAGTTTCTTGAGAGGATAGTCTATTTTGCTATTTCTATTTGTACTCTCAGGACTTAGTATAATGCTTGTTACATATTGAGTGCTTAATAAATAAATTAGTTAAATTTCATTCACTCAATCTCTTTTTCTCTCTTGACATCTACTCAGATCCCTAAAAATAAATATAGATCTCTCCTATTCTGAAACAGACCTTCATTGGACCCTACTATTGCCTCCAGTGATCATCCTGTAACTCTCTTCCATGCAGCCAAACTTCTAGTAAAATCTCTTTATATACATCATTTTCACTTACTTTCCCTTTATTTGTTAACACTTTGCAATATGTATCATGACTTCACTACCTTACTGAAATTATTCTTTATAAATACTCTTAATTGTGACATTTGTCATCTTTTTTTCAGTCCTCATTTTTCAGAACCTCTTTTTTGCATTTATACCTTCTTCTCAAATATTGATTTTTCTTTGGATTTTTGTGACTCTCCTTTGGTTTTTTTCTTCTACAGATATTACTGATCTATATCCAGTATTCTTCGCTGATTCAAATTCATTTCACCCTCCCAAACAGGAAGAATTCTTCAAGGTTCTACCCTAATCCTTATTGTCATCTCTCTCTACACTGTCTCAAAGGATGGCCGCAATAGCATCCTAAAGCTTAACTATTTCTACATATTTAATTCCCCAATCTATATAACTAGATTTAGTCTCTTTCTTGAGCTCCAAACACATATCTCAACTGCCTACTAAATATTTCAACATAGACATCTCAAGCTAAATAATAATAATAATAAACACCCAAAGTGAACTCATTTCCTCATAAAACATTTTTCCAAATGTTATTCCGTTTCATAATCTTAATGTCAACCTTGACTCCTCAATTTCCCTCATCATACATTATCCTTACTTTTAATGTTTTACTAGTTTTACCTCGAAAATGCCTCCTATCTCTCTCTACTCACAAAGCTATCATCCTAATGCAGATCCTCATCACCCCTTCCTTGCAAAAGGCAGTTTTCATTTCAATTGCCTATATTTGAACACATGGTTTCATTCTAGTTTTTGCATTCCCACCGTCTAGCACAGTGCTTGACATATAGGATATACAATATGAGTTGAGTTCATATAAATATGAGCTGTGAACAACAGAGGAAACATGAGAAACTCTCGGTCCAATTGAAATTCCTCTCCTCTTCACAGTGAAAATCGAGAATAAATTTTTAGTATAATTCTTTCAAAGATTTCACAGAAAATCACAGAATTACAGAAGGGACCTGATAAGCCATCTAATTCAACCTTTCCCTGAATAAAAATCCTTTACAGTATACAATATGCCCAGAATAATGATTGTTTAGTCTTTCCTTGAAGACCTCTAATGAGGGTGAACTTACTACATCCTGAGGCTCATTCCACTTCTACATAGCTCTAATTCCTAGACATTTTTTTCCTTTTTTTTCTTTTCTTTTTCTTTTCTTTTTCTTTTTTTCCCTCCCCTTGCAAATAGCCTAAATCTGCCTTTCTGCAATTTCCACCTATTGTTCCAAGTTCTGCCCTCTGGGGCCAAGCAGAACAAATTTAATCTCTCTTCCACATGACAGCCCTTCAAATACTTGAAGACAACTATCATGCTTTCCCTAAGGGTCCAGTCACTCTTCCCAACTTCATCTTCTTAAGTGCCAGTAACTGAGTTGTTATAGTCCAAATGAGGAGATTCTACTGACAGGGATGATGAGAATAGATTGTTAGAGTAATGCTGGCAAATTTCTTTCATTCTGTGTCTATCTGTTCTCTTCCCTCCAGTTATATCTCTCTGTGTACTTGGCATAAGCTGATTTACTTGAGTATCAGAGAAAGTTTTCTGAAAGCAATAGAGTAGATTGAACACTTCCTTTAGTCAATGGACTTAAATTTTAATCCAGATTCTTCCACTAATTCTGATATGAGAACAAATAATTTCACCTCTTGGTTCTTAATTGTTATCTATAAAAAGAAGGAATAAGATTAAATTTTAACCTAGGATCTTAGGTATTTTTTAATGTTTTGATAACTATACTTATATTAATTTGTTTCCTTTTTACTTAGGCATTTTATTTTATGCATTTAAAAACATTATTCTGAAAAGGGGTCCAGACTACCAAGGGACCAGTGACACACACACACACACACACACACACACACACACACACACACACACA